>CALYDF020001760.1:0-45483 GCA_944474145.2 Dicrocoelium dendriticum
CAATTTTAATTGGCATTTTTATTTAGAACTGTAATGCATTAAGAAACTATCACTAAATTCTTTGTGCTGAAGCTGCTTAAAATGCCCAAAGAAGCTGTCGCTTTGTTTGAAACCTTGAAATGTATCTAGAACAAATTAATAAGTCATCATTTTAGAAGGCTGAGGGAATGTAGGTTTCCTGAATTCCTTGGTGGAATACTTTGTCTTAAGTAGGTTATGTGTTTAATGTATGCGTAAAAAATAGCGCTTATTAAATGTCATTTTAGTAAACCGGGAAAGCATAAATTGTTTCCAAATAACAGAAGACAGGCTAGTGTGAGCTATAATTACAGCAAAACTGCTTCGCTAGAAAAAATAAGAGTTATATTTTGTAATTTACAAGAGCACCAGCTATTGTGTTTCTAAAACTGCGGCATATTTCCTTCAACTTCTATTTTATTACTCTGTAAATATTAAAAGTTTAATTTCATGTTTTTGCGCCTCTTATTAATGGCCGAATGAAACTCATTGGAAAGTCATGCTAGGAAAAAATGATTAATTATTTTTAACTATTACGTAAATATTGCAATTCATCCGTACTGTTACTCGCGGAAATATGTATACGTACATATACTCCTAAATACATCGTGCCTGTGTTTGTCGTAAAGAAGTGGGGCTCGGCTCCGTTGATGAAGCCTGGCTCACATTCACATGACTCCCGATCTTATTCGTTCGGGTTTGCACTGAATGTGGGGTGTGTGGATGAAGTTGTGTTGGTGCAGCGCAATGTATATACGGTCCCTCTGAAGCCGCAGCCATCCTACTACTGGCTACAGTGACAGTCAAATCCGAAACTGTATGATGTGAACCATATATGCACATATATGATTTAGTGAATCAATGAAATGAAATCTACTTTTCGAATTTGTTTATTTCCTAATGTTAATATTTATATTCCATATCTGACTGGTTACATGTATGATGTATTCATTTTAGGAATATATATCGGGTAACATTTTGTAGAGCATTGATTGGTCTTCTCCGTAGTGCCTGAACTTAACAGCTTAGATGGACTTTTACAGCCTAATTTGGGATATTAACTCATACATAAGCTAATAAAATTCATTGACCATAGATGAATTGGAAGGAAAGGGTAGTTAATTCTTCTTTACTCAAAGGATATAAAAGAGAAAAATATGCAATTTTTACCATTTAGATTTCCGTTAAAATACAATGGGATATATAGGTGACATTACGCTGGAGGTTAAAAATGCAAAATTTATATAAATAATTGTTTAAGTTTATTCGATTCATCTAGTTGTAAAAGAGAGGCATTGGGACTAGATCTCATAAAATATTTCAGCATTGGAATAAATATCCACTCAGGACGATCCGTCGTGTACATTTTTTGGCAAACTGTGTGAAATGAACGTCGAATGATCTGGCGCCCTTAAAAATGGCTTGGCTTTCAGAAAATAATAGTAGGAAAATCAGCTTATGCTTATTCAACAAAACAATTCAAGTTATTTAAAACAATTCGTAAGTAGGCATGCGCATTTACAGCATTGATTTAGCTCATGTAGAGGGATTATCTACACATGGTAGAAGGGCAAATCTTTATAAAAGGAAAATATTGCACTAGTCTCACAAGCGTAATACTAATGAACGCTCAACATAGTTAACCGTATTCACTGTTATTTCACCTTATTAACGGTAACATTTAAAGCTTACACATAAGTCAGCACAACGATCTTCTAAATTTACAAAGACTTTTGACGTCATTTTAATACCTCTAAAATGTTATTGCCAAATTCATCATTAAGCAAAATACTTATGGCAATTTAAGTCATTTTATAGAACATAGGTAGTGAAAAGCTTTTGTACATTGTAAATAGCAGGGAACTAAGTCAAATGTTTGGTGAATACCGGAGAACTCGCAGCATAATATTTAAAACATATTTCTAGCAAAACTGTAACCCTGTTTAGTACCGTTTACTACTTGGTCTTGCAATAACCGCCGTTTGTTGCGATTGCGACAAACAATCCTGACCGAAGCTAAAATTAGCTTTTAAAAAACATATGTTTATACGATCTTTGGAAGCGCATCCAAAGTAGAGATTTTTGGATCTGCTTTCTTCCAATCCTGCTCTCCTCGACCACGGATTTCATCCTAAGATAGCTTGATCCGAGAGGAAAGCCCAACACAGTGCTGATGCATTTCGTCTTGGTCATATGACCAGGGGTCCATAACAGAAATTGGTACAGCCGTTAGAATTTTATTATTCGGTCTTCAAGTTCCCACCGTGTTTCGGAATTACGACACGCAACCTCGATTGAGGCTACAGTTTACTTTGGAGCAGATTTTTACTTTGGAGGATAACAAATTATCAGAATCGGTTAGCTTCTCTTGCTGCCCGATACGCTAACATTAGATCCACAATAGAAGCATAGCCTAGCGTAAAATGAACGAACGACAACAGTGACTAAACACGGAAGATTCAGTCAGCGTTTCCTTCTTAGCTCACTGATTTGGCATGAATGTAAGTTAGGCAACGTTGAGTAACAATGATCAAAAAAAGTGTAGACCAAATTGATCAGCGCATTCTGACATATTAATTTCTCTAGAAACAAAATATTCTGCTGTATTTGTGAGGCATGCTTTCACTAGAGAATTAAGGTGAAGCGGGTTCTACTAACCATTTACCCTAATTAGGATGCGCTCACTAATATGGCTTGGTCATTCAGTGACAATCTACGAAACATGCCGTTCCATATTTGGTATTAAAAAGTATCCGTCTTAAACCCCTCCTCAAACATCTTTTCGTTGAAGTTTATGTGTAATCTTTTGGTCTATATTTATCTTCAAGCGCTTTGAAGCTTATCTTTAAATGCCTGTTGCATTTTGCTTGTTCTTCGCTTAAATAGATGACGAATCCACATCGCAATGTAACTGCGATAATAAAATGTTCTTCAAATGTTAATTTTGATTTGATCAGTAGCATTGTGATATTGTTATTTTTACTTACGTATGTGCCTTCTTTTTGAAACGAATTGTGCTATTCATTGTAAATAAACCCTTATGGGCTATGTACTGCTTCTAGTTTCATGCGTCAAATCGACTGTGGCTCAGGTTGAAACATCTTACAGAATTCGGATTAATTGATTGGACCGTAGGTTAAACGGGCTTTGCGAATGATTACTGCATGTTTTATAGAAACACGCGGTAGCCTTACTTGCAGCTTGTAAATATAATCGAACAGAATTTAGCGGAGATAAAATGCAAACCATAGAGAATTGCAGCTTAGGTTCACGGAACAACAATGTCTAAGATGAGCTTTGCAATTATTCGTACTCTAGCCGTCACGAACTCCACTTTTTCACCGAAATTAAAAATACAGAATTATCCGGTTACTTACTCATGTACAGTTTTATTACTTCGGATGGGTTTAGCACCAAGGTAAAGTGGATTTGCAAAAGATCACACGTGCATATTAGTACACAGTACTTGTCCGCCCAGAGGAAGATTTGCCATTCGGTGCACAAAGAGACCCTGGTCTGGTCAATGCGATTATTTTGTATAGTAGGGATCAAACACCGGAAGTGGAAGGTGAATAGTGGTTTTATATTATGCGCAAAGTTACGGTTTCTGGTTGAAGTATTCGAGGGAGAAACGTGTACATTTATGACGTTATCTCATTACGGTTTTGTCTTTGACTATGTATCTATCGCGTATTACGTTGCGTGATACCGATTTGACTTGACTATCGTTTCTGAGATTTAGCAGCTTGATCAGCTATTAAGATTTATTTTCATATGCCGGTGCTCACTTTTCCTCCGCTATAAGCTATTTGGCGCAAATCAACTGCCATTGGTCGAATAGCATGTCCTGCTTGACAGACAATGATATGTCTTGAAAATGTCTTATTTTTCGGGTTAGAGATATCAGCTAAGACGGAAGAATTGCTTCGGGCGTAATTTTCGTTTAATCCTTCACATCTGATTTCAGTACTATTTGTGGAAATATATGAATACGACGCTGAATATTAGCATAGGTTTTGTCTGCTTCGACCTGTGGGTCTCTGATAAGAATGTGCAAATTAATCCACTTTTCGTGGCAGATCACTCAATGTATCTCCGTTCACAAGTTTAAAATCCCTAAAAGACATGCTTGTAGAATTGGGTTACAGAGTGGCGTCAAAATACTAGGGTACGCAATTCTTTGTTCACTGCTGGAAAAGAAGATAACATAGTGTTCTATGTGGTCGGTATGTCTTGGGTCAAAATGATGTTTAAAATATTGTTTTTGCTTGGATGATTTGGAACCACTTTGTCCCTCATTAGACCCGGCATTCAAAAACGATGCTCAACGTTCTTGATGTTGCCGTATATCAGACCAATGAAATCTATAGTACAATTATTTTGTTCCAATAATACATAGATTTTAGGCCTGATCAGGTTCATAATCAGAAGCTGGAAAGTGGCGCTCTAAAAGTATGGCTCCATAACGTGGTGGCTTATAAATACATCCAGCTAAAAGTAGTGAGTAATTTATTTTTATGGAGATCTATACAGATTCATATACGATAATGCGTTGCAGCTCAACTATTTACTGGCGCACCTAAATATTTTGGCAGCTGTGCATTAATAATAATTATGCCACCATGTGTTAGCACTCATTAAGAGTGTGGATGTCATGCCAGGTTTCACTTAATAATAGTAAGGCAGGAGTTGATAGAGCAGTCAGGCAACGCATTGTGTGGTTTAGTACTTGGAGAGCGATTCACGATAAGGAGAAAATTTACACTGCCTTGTTGGTGTAGAAGCTTGAGGACATTATTGATACGAAGGGATATGACATTAATGTTGCCTACATATTTAGCTATGGTGATGCTGGAAAGGTCGGTGTTCTGCGACAACAGTAAGACTGAGATGATGTACTAGATGAAGAATCAAGTTGAAATGACGATTTTTCAGTGGTCTGGCAGTATGAGCACTGAGGATGGCGGCAGTAGGTTTCAGAAGTTGCAAACTCTGCCGTGGTTGGGTTACGATTAAACAATTTGTGGCCGGAAAGTTACCAAGGAAACTTGAGAGTACTTTATCTTCCCTTACAAATGCAGGTTTTACTACATTATTTATGATGGTTTAAAGTTCGTGTCACTACATGGCATGAGCTGTCTCATGATCTGACATAAGGAGCACAACTATTTAATAATAAATGAATCAGATAAGCATAGGAGCATTGGAGCATGCTGATCTGCGCATGATTGCCGGAGTCTTATAGGAGAGAGCAGGCGTAAATCTGATGTAAGTTTCTCTCTAATTGTTCGAAAAATCACGTCTACTTTGTGCACAGAAGAAAAAATCGAAACTAAATTTTATTAATCTAGCATTCTTGAGAAAAATGTACACGTTTTCTTTAGAGAAACGGTTTGATAAACTGTGGTTCAATGGTCGGATTATTTGTTAGCTCGGTTGTTTACTTGGTATAAATGGTTCGGCGTTTAACCTTCTAGCATGCGTGATAGCTTTGTGCGCATCTTTGTTTAGAATTATACTATAATCTGATTGCTTATATATTGAGTCTGCTCTGCGGTGCAAACCGCATCCGGTATATCAGTGACAGAGATTAACAATTTGGGGTAAACGTCAGTGCGAATAACAGTCTTCAATGGCTAGTGTTCAAACTTAGTGCTAAGATCATTGCTTAAAACATTTTTCCTTGCTGTACTTTTCTTTCCAGCGGAGTCTGATCAGCTCTAATTAATGCAGAATTGAATCTATTAATCTCTTCCTAAATATTCCGGTTATTAATGCACATTGGATAACTTGTCGAATTGTTGAAGCTCATTTATATTGAACAAGTGTGTTTGTGGGAAGTTTACCGAAACTTAAAATCACAGTCTGCGACAACTAAATAGGTAGCACGGAAAACAGTATGCTTTAATTTATCGGTCGGGTAGACGCAGGCATTGCCAAAGAAGATAATAGTAGTAAGTAAATGTTAGGGGATTTATATGATTTTGCTGAACATTTAGCGCTACTGGACGCGGTCGGTCAGCAAGCACAAATCAAGGAAATCGCTAGGCGGCCGTTTCATCCTATTGGGATTTGTCAGTGGCGCACACCTGCAAAATCCTGCCGGCCTAGAACCAACGATCTTTTTCGTTCGAGCCATCGACTTATGTCATCGAGCCATGGGCGACGGCAGCTGACCGTCATGACTGATATCTGCCTTTCATATAGCGCTGCTCATCCTCTGCTGTCTTGCATGCTATGTAAGTAAAGATGGCAGGACTGGCCAATAGAGCAACGACGTCTTATGAAAGCCTCCACAAATCTGGGTGGCATCCAAAATGCTAATGCGATTACTAACAATTTGTGAGAAGTAAAAAGATTTCTTTGTTGGGGAAGATTTGTCACAGAAACATTCGGGCAGGCAGGCGCCACATATCCAGAAAATTTCTAGACGGCCGTTTCATCCTACCGGAACCCGATATTAGTGCGCAAACGCAGAATCCTGCTGCAGTGGAGCACACCGATTTATTTACCTATATGCCACCTTTATATGAGGCTCCTTGCAAGGGAAGTTGTGACTCTGAGTACCAGCCCTCTCCGCTGCCGCTTCAGAACATGCGTAACACTGGTGGACGAGTCGCGCTATATCACAGTTGGATATGAAGTCATTGCGGTCCGCTGCCGTAACCCGTGACACCGTAGAATGACCGTAGCCGACTCGTATGAATAAGTTCGTGGGTTTGAATCCGGTAGGTTATGGCAGACGCGAAATTCTGATGGTTCAAATTTGGACGAAATGGACGCCTAGCGCTTTATAGGATGCATGGTGGCTGTCTGCATGATACTAACTGCGACAAAGGTAGATGTTCTTTGACGTATAATCTTTTCATGTACTTTAGTGTCAAACGTAGATATGAAGTTTCTTGTTCTATCTTAATTTTCAGTGTACTGGTAATTTAAGTAGGCCCAGAATACCCTGAATTGTGTTACTTATCTTATGATTGAATTGATAGCACTCATATGAGTCTCAAAATCTCGTAAAGCGCTTTCCAGATTGGAAATATTTTAAAGTCAGCATAAGCTTTTTGCACAAAAATTGCTGCACTTTCCGTATTTTCACCCTCAACTGTTAATTAATTAAACGTGCGCCATCAGTAATGCTAAAGTTTACAAATGTGTAGGAAATTTCAAAGAGTGCATAGATCGATCAAGCAACGATTGGATAACGTTTAACCATATCATCGGGAGTTGCGTCAATAGAAAGGGAAAAGTTCTGTTAAAATATCTTCAAAACTTGTTGCATTTGAAGTAAACTTTTGTGTCCGAAGATGATAGATCTGGAATCGTGAGTGCTATCCTAATATTTATATTGAAAAGGTGGACTGAGTAGGCTGGTCTCAGTGACATTGACATTGATTAAAATGTATATGTTGGCTCACTTTTATAAAAGTTCTACATCTACAGTAGATGGTGTAAAAATTTACGTTCAGTGAAAAGACAACAGCCAGTATAAATCCCCACTGCCTCGATTACTGGATGTTCCATTTAAGAATGTCACGTCTGCGGTAGGTCACAACAGTAGTTGAAGCAGTACAACTTGCTTGTGAATTTTTTCTCGCAGCTTGTCTCGCTTTAGGAGCTGAGACCTCTTCAGTCACTGCAAAATGATCCAAGTCCAATAGGTTTAAATGAATTAGAAATTGATATTTGAAACATTGGCATTACCTGCGTCAACTCTACAGTCCATTGAGTATGTTGCTTGCAGATGTTTATGATGATGCTCGGTACAAATACTCTTGTACTGCCTCGTTAAAATGTCTTCCTTAATCATAGACGTCCTATACTGCAAATAATAAATTTCTTTTAAGTTAAGATTCATGCAGATAACAAATTTACGTTGATCAAAATTAGGATCCTGCTATACTTTAATACTCGTTTACTCAAAGTACCATTAGCTGTGTACATCGAATTCTGTTCGGAATTATCTAGCATAAACTTTTTAGTAAACGGGAATAAAATAGATGTTCCTAATTTGAACAAACATGTAATGAACATACGACGATTTTATTTATTCATGCGAAGGAATTTCCAGCCACAACAACATGACTTGAAGGACAATGGAAATTGTGATATGTGACGGGTGTCTTTTGAGCTATATTTGTTGACCTAAGTAGGTTGAGCGAAATAATCCCTTGAAAACAAATCCACAGAAGCTTGAATACCGTAAGTGTGTAGGACTCGCAACAGATATTCAAGTCAAACAGAGACGAAATTGTTATTTCAGTCGAGGAAGCATAAACATGCGAATTTGTTTTTCTGTCTTGTAGCTACCATAATGAATGCACTAGCTTCATCACTGCATCATGTGTGCCCCTCTGCTTTTTTTAAATAAAGTGGTTCGAATCATCTTAACAGGACTGGGTCGGCATTTTACAGGAATAATTTTCCCATATACTCAAAACCACTGAGTTCAGGCAATCGGCTGACAGTTACCCGTTATCTTCTTCGGCATTAGCATTATGATAGCATTACTCCAATAACCAGCCATATTGCTTTGACTCCCGTACATTGTCCAAAATTCAGATATACTGTGCTAAGTAATCCGCATATGGATTGAGTACAGCAGGAGACATTTGTCAGGTCCACTTACTTTTCCTAAATTTAGTTTGGTTAATTTGTTTTACAGTGGTACATGGTCCCTTATGTGCAATCGAGTAATACTGCAGAGGATGACTCAGCGAAACGGTTAATGCTTGCGAAGCAGTATTACGTTTTTAATAGTTTACATCTACGACAGCTTTTTGTCAAGAAGATAAACTCCGCTCATATTCTCCTTATCTCAGTGCAACTGTTGTTCCCCACGGAATCTGGACATAAAGATGGATGCGTTGGAGCCCTTCTTCCATGGACGAGTTAAATACACCGCGAGAGGCAGCGCGCGAGCCTGTATGTACCGACGCCCACTTTCCTCCTCATTTTTGTTACTCCCCGGGCAATTGGGGAAAACCGGCGTCCAGCTTACCAAATGCTTTCAATCACTTAACCATCCGCTGCAAAATTGCACATACAAGCAAGTTAGCTAACTGTACGCGAGGTTGAGTCCTATCTTTTAGGTACCGAGGTTCGCTTCGCATTTTTCTTACATCATAGGGTTGCCTAGCTCCACCACTGTCGGCTCACTAGCCAAATTGCATTAGCTATCTTCTCCATGATAACTAATAATACGTACATACCTTGTACGACGCAGCACCTTTGTTTCGTATGTACGGATGTTCATTTACCGTTTACTTGTTGTTATCTCAAGCTATTTTGATAACATCTTCGTCCTACTCTGTTTGTACAGTGATTAACCTACCTTATCATCGCATCGCTAATAGCTTTCTCCAGTTTTCATCTTGCAAGTATGCAGACACCCTCACAACTTACTACCTGGTACGTATATGATTACTCTTCTATGACTAGTACATTCAATTTCATAACACAATATTTGCTCAGTAATTTTTTCGTTGCACGTTTTTCATCAACTTCCTCAGGTCGCAGAGTGCACAATATGTGAACTTTATATGGCTGTCTTCAAGTGTCGCCTTGGTTGCGTTTCTTCGGTGTATCAGACTCTTTATCCCTTCTATAAGGTCCAACTATGTCCATCGGAACACTGCGGGGATCTCGGACCGACAAGAGTAACACGGATGTAACCAACAAGATTTGTCTGCGACGCCTACTTGCCCCGTAGATTATCCAACTACACACAATCATAAGCATGGTTTTGATACCACTCAATTAAAGACACAACAGAGCTCATTACACATGCTTTGCCACAACATCTCATAAGGAATGCCTCAAATTCCAATCAAGATGCACAACAGCAAAAGGACCAAAACTCACAGAAATGGATACACCAAAGAGCCGTTTCCGCAGACAAAACGCCAACTGTTCAGCTCTTGGAACCCAGCGAAAATCGGCCCGTAGACGGAAAAGCATAATATTTGACTGCTGATAGAGATGACGAAATACCATTACCAAGACCTTTACGATATACGACTGCTTGACGGCACGAGTAAACTGCGAAATTTTATTAAGAATCCCAAATTTACTATTCTGATATGAATCCTAACTCCACCAAATCTCTAGCCAGTATAAATTCCCACATGGGTTCCAGCTTTTAACGTGACGATCTAAATATATTTCCCCATACTTGCTATCCTAATTGTTGCAGGATATGTGCGTTCAACATTTGTTGCCAGATACTATACCGCTTCAACCTTCTTCCTGTATAATGCTGCAATAAGTCTCACTAATCATAAATGCTTGCAATTCTCTGATCATGTATTGAGCTACCTGAGAATATATTTACTTATTTATGTACCGTAGCTGCTTGTTTTTAAAACCAACTCATATGATTTCAGTCGTAAATTTTGAAACTTTTGCATAATAATATATCTTAAGGAGGAAACATTACACTGAATATGTACATCACGACGTCAATGTTCATACTGGGATTTTCCTCGGCACCGGGTTAGCAATTTAACTAGCGAAGTCAATGAAAAAGTTGATAAATAACTTTCCAAGTGACAACCACGTAATATCTTTAGTAAAAGATATGGTAGTGCTTTCTAATAAACTGCAAAAATAACTCATAAATAACAAGGTTAAATTAGTTTAAATTTCAACGTTGTTGTTGTTGACTTAAAATTTATCGTTGAAATTATCTTTATGCTTGGATGAGTAATCTACAGCGCGTGTAAGCGAGACAATAGATGCAAACAGTTAATTTGCAGAAATTCATGGATTAATGTAAAAAATGAAAATCAAAAACGGAATAAATCGTCTTCTAGCTGGATAGTGGGAAGTAAACTAAGGGATGGCAGACGGATTTTATATAAGCATGTTTGTTACGTAGAAGACGTGACCAAAACTAATAATTTCAAACAAAACGCTGTTATAACCATCGCATGCTTTTATTTAACACACTCTAATTTAGGATATTTCACTGAAGTTCAGCATTTGAAACTTTACAGGAGTAGCCAGCTAGTTACATGATTGACGAAAATAGAAGCAGTAACTCTTCGCAAGTTAATAACCTATATTGTTAACTGAATTAGAGAGCGATAGTTATTATTTATTGGCAAAGAAGAAATTTCCTTGTTCTCTGACGATATGATGCCAATAACATTACACCTAACCAAGCATTTGGCGGCGCTGTTCTTATTCTGTTTGACGAAGGAATTTACCGGGAAATAGAATTAAACCTCATAAACAATGCACGCTAGTTAAAAGGGAGAAATCCCCTTCAGCTATTGTACCGCAATAAAAATATATGTGCTGTAAAAAGATACAATATAAATAATTGTAAATGTGTATAATATAGTGTTAAATATTCCATAATGCAATTTGCAAAAGATTGTAATTTTAGGAGGAGGCTAGACGGGAGGAGAGGGACTCAAATACTCACAACACTAAAGCCATTGGTGCTGACTCTTCGCGATATCAGCAAAGAAGTCACGATTGTGTGAAAACATTCCCAAAAATAATCGGAGTTCAGTTTCATTCTTGGTTTCATGCGCCACATGCATGGGCTTGACCTTGTCTTCAAACCATGTAATATGTTGCTATCGAGGCGACAACCCCGGTAACTAACGGAATCCAAACAAAACCTACTATTGGACTACTTCAGTTTGAACTCACTATTGTAGACGTTCGAGAACAGTGGATAGTGTTTATAAATGTTAAGCATTTGTACAATCAGTAATTAGAATGTTGTCAAGATAAGCTCAGGTGAAAGGGATACATTTGTTCAGCTTTTCTATGATTCTTTGAAATATCACTGAGGATGAACTGGTTCCGAAGGGCGGACCTTTGCTTTGGAATAGAACAATATGGCTACTTATAAAAACAGTTGCGAGAGGCTTCGCCTATCTTGATCTGTAACTACGCAAGACTGAGCTAGATCGGTATGAACTTTTGTCCGCCTGCCAGCGTAGCACGCATATTAGCTATCTGAAGAAAAATAAATACTTGTCCACAAGTAAATATTAAATAACAGTTTGATTATAGTCACAGCAAATACTTACAGAATTATCCGACTTCAGGACTTGGACTGTCGGAGATCACCACTCACGTTACTGGAATTGCCCGATTATTCACGCTGATTGGAATATAATTTTCTCGCCTTCTAACTATGGTCTCTTGAAATTAGGTAAGATACATTCCCGGAAAGAGCGGAGCTGAATTCTTGCCATAATTTGATGCTAGCCTCATATTCGTTCCAACTGATCATCAAAAACTTCAGAATATTTGTTGCATGCATTTTTCAAGCGATGCTAATAGACATGTTCTTGACTGTCAATAGCATAGCCGGAAGGCATTTAATCCAGTTGCATCCGGTAGGTTTTGGGCAAGTATTCGCCACAGCATATACATGGAGGATCTGTTTCTCCCCAAGAAAATTATGGTGAATAGTACATTTTCTTTTGACTGGTGTTAATTGCCCGGTGTACGTCCGCAAATTTTTCCACCTGTGGATAAATTTGTAATCTTTTGAGTTGACACAACACTGATAATGGTAACTGAGGCATTGGTATAAAGTTTAATTTTATTCAACTTGCCTTATGTTTCTAATTGCAGAGTGTAGGGTGAATGAATGCTACAGATACTCGACGTTGATTTCTACTTCGTGTTAAGGTGGTCATATTCGTTGGACGGTCTATACAGAAAGACATGAAGAAAAGCTCAGCAATACGCCAGCGATCAGTGCCGATGTTTCGCTTCCATGAAACCACCACCGCTCGCGATATGATGTTAAGGACAGGGCGGCCGGTAGGAAATAAACCGCACCGATCCCCAGGCTATTTTGTTACATTTTCTGGTGATATATACGGTAGATTTATGGCTTTACTCGATTAATTCGATATTTGTTGTGGATCGGGATTACCACTTTGGCAGTTATTCTGTCGTTCTATAGCGTACTCTCTCGCGTTCTGTTCAAGTCTTTGTCAGGCCAGTTACTTTGTTTTATAAACCAGCAAAGTCGCTCCTATATCTGCTTTTGTATGTAGTTCAATATTATTACGTATTCCTATTTACAACAACAATATGTGTGCAAGTTTATATTATCTGTTGCGATGCTCTCTTACCTAGATACATTTGTCTCGAACGGTGTCAGTTTTTGAAATCGTTAAGCTGACTCCTTGTGGTAGCTGGTCTAAAGTGGTTGGTTACGTGCAGACGCGGTTACATGCAGCTACGAGGCATAAACTACCATATTTCATGCGTCGGTTTGTCTGTTGATCTATTTAAAATTTTGTGTGCTATTCCATATATTTTTATCAAAATTTTGTGTAAAAGAAGTCAGCCTAAATATAACTGCCTTTTCTCGTAAGGTAGCGGCGCGGGATTCAATCCGCGTAGGGATGTAGTTCTGCGCGGTATACTCAGTCCTCTTGCGAGTGGTGTTGGTCGCATGCATCGAAGCGCCGTTACCGCGTACAGCTGACACGTTTAAAATGCGACCCTCTGCAGTTAATAGAAATCGCGACCAACTAAGAAGGGGGAAAGTTTCCATAAATAGGGACTTCATGTGTTCATCCCATGCGTCAGAAACAGTGTAACCCTTAGTTCGGAGCAACCCTACGCCTAGAAGCGGCTAGATCTCTTTTTCGATGTCCATTCTTTTCCGGAGATTCAGCTGGTTTGTCTGTGTTGCCTTTGACGGGCACTAGCAATCCGGTGTGTAACGACTCAAGCAAAGGAGGCGGAAATACCGAATTATAAAGAAAAGAGCAACTGCCAGCTATCAGCGACGTTGTATCCATATGAAGTTTCACCCGCCTAATTCAACGGATAAAAATCCCCATGCTCGTTACGATCACGACGTCGAAATTCTACACAGTCTGATATATAGTCGTCTCAAAGTGGGTGAATGTGAGTTGAGTGTGATGCAAATCAACCATTTTTGCAAATCAGTGGAAAGGTTCTGCCTCTACGAGTCAGATTTGCAGATTAATCAAGTCTGATGGGGTTAGTATACCGACTCAGTAGGCTATAAGTGCTAAAGATACATATTCGTTCATGTTTGTTTCCGTCGGATCGAGATAAACTAATAACCACTATCACTGAGTTAAAGCGGCTTACCCCTAGAGGATAAAGTATCCTCCGCATTGTGAATTGATGGTTGGTTACCTGGGTCCGCCAACACGGATCAACTGAGCGATAAGGCTTCCTGCGCGCCTGGCGTTTCCAACCGTGGCCTGCGCATAGCACTAACAAACGTTTGCAGTTAATTAATCAAACGTGACAATCTATATCGATTCATTGCCCCTCGTCGTCCAGACATACTAAAACTAACAAAAACCTAGTTAAATCCTGAGGTCCCTACCAAGGAATCTCATATTAGTGGCTATTCATGCTTCTAGTGCGGGAGATTTAAATCGTGCTCGGTAGCATGCTGTTATTCATTTGGTCTTCACTGTGCGGAAGACTGGTACAAACCCGCCGCAGCGAAGATGGCATGCGAGCGACTATGATGCTCAATCCGCCTTCTACAGGGTGAATTGTTTGTGGGTGCAGCTTATTGCAGCCCGCGAAGACGAGGTCTGGATTGTTGCCGCATTTAAGGAAATATATAAGTCGGACCCGCTTCCGGCTTACGGGCGATTTCACCTTTCCTCAAGTACTGTGGCCTGAAGCCCAATAATATCCCGGGCACTGTGAAATAAAGGCTCAATCTGCGGAGATGATATATGAGACTAAGTCAGTACAACACGTCTGCTAACCCATGCGCGTTACACCGCATTCCGCTCCGTCATGTTTAGACCTACTATTAACTGGTTGTGAGCAACGTGTATATGAACTTCAGGTCTTGGTGTCTCTGACAACTAGCGACCACTCGATGGTCTTATCCAAACTAGAGTTATCGCTGCCCTACTCGCGTCCGCTGGAGCCGTCCTACGATTACTGGAAGATGAACTTGGAAGGTTTCAATCGAGCCGACAGTGAAGTGGACTGGTCCATACATCAGGATTTATCTAATGAGGCCAGTTGTTTTTTTATGAAAGGCTGTGTGCAATCCTTTGTCACTCGTTTCCTACTCCTTAAATATTGGAAAGCTGGACCAGTGTAACCATATTGGTTCGTGTGAGCGTATGGCCAATTGGCTCGTCGGTGGGGCGTGTTATGGAATAAATTCCTCGTGTCTGACTCTGCCGATAATTTTCAGGCTTATAAAATCAGCGAAATCTTTGCAACATTGCAAAAGCGTTGGCAGTTCGAAGAGCAGCTTGCCATCTTAGCGCGAACAGCCCCAAGAAGATTTTTAATTACTTGAAGCGGCGCCTGAGGCCCTCAAGTGACATGGCTATGTTAGATGGCACAGGCGGATTGCGTCCGATCTCCGACACTAATGGCGCCTCCTCAGCGGCGTAGCACATCGCTTCCGTATTTAACAGTAGGCATGCACCGGTCCAGAACACGAAGTATGCAACCCTTACTAAACTCGATAACTTGGATTGCGTTGTAGATATCCACAGTCTACTCGCCAGTTGTGACGGCACGAAATATGCCGGACCGGGTGGACTTTGTCCGCTTAAATTAAAGTGCATATCGTTCATCAGCTTGCTTGCGGTGGCGAATCCGTTCAACAATTCGCTGACAGAGGGTGCCTTACCAAGCGAATGGAAATGCGCAGCATTAAAGTTGATTCCAAAAGGCGGTGAAGCACGCAATGTGCATAATTACGGGCCGATTTGTCTAACCTCTGTTACCTCAATGGTGTTCGAAAAGATTGTGAAACAGAGTCATTTCCAGCTTCTGGATTCGGAAGATTACTTAACGTTGGCACAGCATGGCCTCATGGAGTTCTACTCGTGCATCACCAGCTTGTTGCTGACGCGGCAGGAATGGTTGCAAGCGCTGAAACGGGGGAAGTAAGTGGATGTAATCTACATCGGATTCAGTGAAGCTTTCGATAAAGAGGACTATCAGGTCCTGCTCCACAAGCTAATGGTGTGTGGTGTTGGTGGCGCACTGCATCAGTTCATCAGTGACTTCCTTATTGGGAAAAGTTGGTGGGTACAGGTGGACGACCACTTAATGGACTGGTACACCTCCAATAGCGGTGTACCCAATGCACGAAGCTAGGGCCAATTTTATTGCTGCTTCACATAAGCGAACTGCCTCATCTTGTTCGACCGTCTTGTGCATTGCTTGCAGATGCTTTGAAGATTTGTAGGGTTAGTGATCCCCTCGACGACCGTGATGTCCTCCAGTAGAACCCAGACTGCCTATCCGGTGGTCTGCAGAAGTTGACGTACCAGTCAACTCAGTCACGTCGTCATTTATGATCCTGGGAATGGATGGTATTGGGTGTGCGTACATCGTGGCCGGTAACCCTCTGCATCCCACGCTGTGATATAAAGTTTGTCGACAACACGAACCGACTGTACATGAAAGGATTACGCATACTTTGGGCACTTATACAGAGCTTCTGCGCTATCAGCGGTGCAGCAACACAAATTTTTATCTTCTCGTTCTCTATTCGCAGGATTCAGTATTCGCACGTGTGCTGACCTAATGTTAGGGGCGCCTTTTCGTCTATGGTCCGAACAATTTTCACTGCCTTCTTGAGAAATCGTGATGTCGCAGCTGTGCTTGCAAACTCTTGTCAGGTTCCCTAACCTTTCACATTGGTATCATATACCCTGTTTATGACGACATTCCTCGGCCGATAAATAGTGTTTTCCACATCAGTAACAGGGAAAAGACAATTCAGCCATCCTAAGTAACGCATATTCGAACGTTTG
Organism: Dicrocoelium dendriticum; assembly: GCA_944474145.2. Lineage (NCBI taxonomy): Eukaryota > Metazoa > Platyhelminthes > Trematoda > Plagiorchiida > Dicrocoeliidae > Dicrocoelium > Dicrocoelium dendriticum. Next base: position 16,794 of record CALYDF020001760.1, read on the forward strand.
TTTGAAGTAATTTGATATGAAGTTGCTAGGATTGTGATGCTAACAGTTTATGGACATTTGCAGCTGCCGAGCAATATTGCAGGCGTACTCCAAGCTCAACACCATATCATATTCTGACAACAGCCATTCACATGCCTGTTCGCTACGGATACCTTTTAGTTAATAATATAAATTCATCGCGACTCCGAACCTCGTGCCTGGGATTTCATTACATGGGCTCTCTGGTATAGCTTATTGAATCCTAACAATAACATAAATGACACTTTCTTCAGGGTTTTGAGTCAAGTTCAAGAAAAAAAGCCGCACGGTGTAGGTTTTCACTCATGTAACCCATAATTCGGTGACAAATTATAGCAGCGGTTGATTGTCGCCTTCTTACCGATAGCAATCTGCGACCCATACGTTGGTTTTTATTCCAATTAGACTACCTCTCCATCGCAATGAATATTATCTCAAGCAAATTTCTGATGCTCTGGCCACCGCAGAGGATATTCAACGGGGCCCTATCTGCTGCATCTAGCTGGGTGGATAGGGGTTTGGATGCTACTGTTCAAGCCTTCCTGTCTTCTTATTCCCCATGTTACGCTTTTTCACACTTACCGTCCCCTTCCAACTTCACTTATATCCCCCCAGTTTTCAACGACCCGATTCATGGCCCGCCCCCAAAATGCTTTGCTAGGTATTTATCTTCTAATTTCAACTCACATGTGAAAACGGAGCGCCACTCCTCTCCTGTCGACAAGCCCATGTCCACCCAAGCGGTCCATTCCAGTTCATCGGCTTTCATTTGGAGCCCACGATCCTCCTTCAGTTTGGCGTGTCCTAATGTACGCACATTGCTACAGATCGGTCAACAGGCAGCACTTGCCCGAACATTGGAGAACGTCTCGATCGATATCTGCTGCTTATTGGAGACCCGCCTGCAAGACTCGAGCTATGTATTCACTCTGCGATCCCCTTCGGGTGACGCAAGCAGTATTTTCTCATTGCGCCTATCCGGTGACGATACAGCTTCGAGCAACGGCCAAGCTGGTGTTGGCATTGCCCTAAGTCCCCGGGCTGCAGCTGCTCTGGTTGATTGGATCCCAATCAGTAACCGGATGTGTGCGGTCCGATTGGCTGGCTCGTTTAAAGCTTCGAAGGCGCGCGGGACTAATAGGTGTCTATTCATCATCGCTGCCTACGTGCCCACAAACTTTAGCGATGATTCGGCAAAGAACGACTTCTACCGCCAACTGACTCAGCTCCTACGCCACAGAAGAAGAACGGACACTCTTGTGCTGGCCGGGGATATAAACGCACAAGTTGGAAAGTTGTCCACTGATGAAATGCCTCTGGGCGGTCAGCACCGTGTAGGCCCACGTAATGATAACGGTGAGCGGTTACTTCATTTGTGTGAAGATGCTCGCATATTTCAGTGCGAGTACTAATTTCCGACAAAGCTTTAGCCGGAAGGGGACTTGGCGCCCACCAGACTCGAACTAGCCTTGGACGCAGATCGATCACATTGCTATTAGTTACCGCTGGAGAGGCTGCATCCAGAATTGTCGCTCGATTTGGAGCAAATGTGTGGACACCGATCATGCACTTGTATGTGCTGACATGCGGATGCGCTTTGGCGGACGGCCACGAAGAAGTTGTGAGGGCATTGACACCAGCCAACTGATAAATCCAGCTGTTCTGAATGCGTATCAAAGTACGCTAACATTCGTGTTGAGCAACCGCTCACTGGAGACAATTGATGGTCACTGGTCACATTTTCGCCAGACCTTACTAGCAGCTGGCAACTCCTCATGTGGTATGTCTAAAAGCAAACATGGTTATTGGGTCTGTTCTCGGTCTCTGGAACTTATCGACGCTCGCCGGCATATCCCGGCTGGAAGCGAGCACAATGAAACTCGCAAAGTACTCCGGGCAAAACTCCGCGCTAGCCTGAAGAGAGACCGCGAATCTTGGTGGTCTCATCGTGCGTCAGAGATGAAAATGGCCGCTGCCCTTGGCAACCATCGTAAGTTATTCCTTCTGATACGGGAAACGGGCAGCAGGAGGCCTGGTGTTAGTGAAACAATTTGTATTGAGAGTGGACAGCCCACCCACAATTTGTCAAAACGTTTGGAGCGTTGGGCTGAGCATTTTGAAAAGCAATTTAATCGGCTAGAATTGTTTGATTCTTCGCCGGCGAGTGATCGCCCTGCTCCGTGGGCTGCGCCATTGGATCCACCCTCATTCTCAGAAGTCAAACGTGAGATCTGACTGCTGAAGTCGAACAAAGTCGCGGGACCAGATGATCTTCATCCAGCCCTCTTCAAATTCGGAGGCTCTGCTCTTGTTGATGCTTTACATGAATTACTAGTGAAACTGTGGGAGCAAGAGACTGTCCCAACCGACTTGAGCCGCTGCGTTATTGTTCCCATCTTCAAAGGCGGATTGCGCTCGGAATGCGGCAACCATAGATGAATCAGTTTGATCTCCATCGCCTCCAAATTACTCGCCTCCATAATTCTTCACAGACTGACTGGCGCTCGTGAAAGTCAGATTCGTGAGGAGCAAGCCGGGTTTCGTCGAGGTCGTGGCTGCATCGACCACATCTCCACCCTGCGTCAGTTGTTGGAGCACCGTCACACATATTGGCGGCCCACTGTTGTCGTGTTCCTCGACATCAAAGGTGCCTTCGATTCGGTTGATCGATGTGCCCTTTGGAATTGTTTACTCAGGAAAGGTGTGCCTGAGAAATATGTAAATATTATCCAAGCATTTTATTTGCGTAGCACGGGCAGAGTGAGGACTTACGGCAAGCTGTCGCCACCCTTTAATATCTCCAGCGGTGTGAGACAAGGATGCCCGTTGTCACCTTTCCTATTCAACTTCGCTATTGACGAAGTCATGGAGTTTGCATTTACAGGACATGACTTGGAAGGTGTGGAGCTACTCACAGGAGAACCATCCCTAGAATTGGAGTATGCAGACGACATTGCCCTCATCTGTGATAGCTCACAAAAGTGTCAAGCCGCGCTGGACAGATAAGCACCGGCTGTCAGCCGCTTCGGGCTTTGCTTTGCACCATCGAGGTGCAAAGCGTTCCTCCAAGATTGGCAGGGATCGTCTCCTGCGCTGAACCTCGGTGGGGATCAGATAGAAGTCGTTCGGAAATTCAACTACCTGGGAAGTTGTATCAGCGCCCTTGGGATCGAAGACGAGATCACTAACCGTATAGCGAAAGCTCGAAGTGCTTTTCTAACCTTCGCCACCTATGGCGGCGGCACGACATCAATCTCGCCCTGAATGGTAGAGTGTACAATGCAGCGGTACGTTCGACCCTACTGTACGGTTGCGAAACCTGGCCCATTAGATCAACCGACATGAAGAGGCTAGTTACGTTCGACCATCGGTGCCTTCGCAGTTGGCTCACATATGGTGGGAACACCGCGTGAGTAGCGAGCGTGTTCGACGCATTGTTTACGGCTCAGGAAAAGGATCTGAACCGCTCAGCACCGTTGTTTCCCGCACCAGGCTCCGATGGCTCGGCCACGTGTTACGCATGCCAGCCCGCCGACTCCCGCGACGTGCGTTGTTTGCTCACCGGAGATGTGGATGGAAGAAGAGGAGAGGTGACCAAGCGATGACTTGGTTCAGAGGAATGAAGTCCATCACTTCGGAGCTAGCCTCGGTTGGAGCTTCAGGGCTCCCTGGTTGGGGTCCAAAAGACGGTGAACACGTTTGGCTGGATACACTTGCTGACATGACAAGGAGCCGACCTCTGTGGCGTTTGTGTTGTGAGTTTCTTTGTCCCTCCCCATCCCTTTTAGTCTTCCCCTCCATCTGCGATCTCATTTCCTATGGTAAAACATAATAATAATTTTTTTCTTTCTTTTTGCCTAGTAGCTGGCTGGAAGCTTACCGGAACGATGCCTATCCGTTGCTGGTAGCTCAGCTGGCATGCAACTGTTGTATTTAGTTTTCCTTCGTGTATTGTATTATATGTATGTATGTATGCATTTCTTTCATGTAGTGCCGCACAATAGCAGTTGTGTTTTCCCACCTCTAGCTGATGTGTATAATGAATGAGACTACCTCTCATTCCTCATACTGTTTCCTACGAGTGAAGCATCGTCAAATGTTTGCGGCTGGTGTGGTATGTACACTACGGTGGGCAAAAAGCGACAATATTTATAGTTGATGCTCATTGAAGTTAACCACTATTAACGAAACTGAATTAGAATGCAAAAGGAGTAGGATCAATATTATTCTGCTTAGTATGCTATCCATCGCACATCTTTCATCACCCTATGCAAGATGCACCCACAAGTATCCTGTCCCATGCGACTTTCAAAGACTTTCGCTATTTTAGCAAGGTCCAGCATTTGCGAGGGATGCTAAACATAATGGCCAGTTTAGATTTGAAACGACAATTAATTTCACGTTAATATTTTGCCCGAGTTTGCACCTCATACGCAGGTGGATCATATAAATCTTCACCTACAATCAAGGTCCGCCCAGACTGCAATGCAATTAAGAATGTTAATTAAGTGTATATTGGAATAATTCCCAACGCTAACTACTTAAGATGCGTAACAGTAGCTGATGTGTTTCCCAACTTTGGCAAACGTGCATAATAAATATAATAAACTACTTATTAACTTGTGAGATTTTAAGTCATATTTACTGCATTATATATAAGTATACTGCGTGCGAAGCTAAAATATCGTTCTTGTCTTGTAATAAATGAGTGCCATAGGTGAATTAAAACATTAATATTTTATTATATGTGTACTTATTATTTTTAAAATGGCTTTATGTAGGCATTTTGTTTTGGTGCATGTTGCCAGTGTTTTCACAAAACGAAAGTCAAGGTGTTTTCACGATTTTCCAAAAAATACGTAAGATAATATGAACAGTAGATATCGTTTAGTTAGTAAATGAGATGAAATAACTAATTGTTAAAAAGATATAGATAAACCGCCTGTGTGTTTTCTTTGCTTTAATAGCGCTAGCTATAATAGCATTTTTCTGTTGTTTTTCTATTAGAGTGATTTAGGAAAACTAAGGTTATTATTTTAGAAACTTCCATACCAGAGTACATCTAATTAAATTGGTTTACTCAGCCTAGGCGGGTCATTAAATATTCGTATAGTGAAACGGGGTAATTGCATACAACTTCAAAAATTGTTGAACGCGCAAAGAAGCCTTCGAGGTTGATTAACTGATTCACGTGAAAATCGCAAATGGTAATAATAAAGAATTTGCCAATCATTAGTTTTAATTTTCACAGTTTCTAAAGCTCAACGTTTGACACGTAAGTAGCTGCGAAGTAGCTGTGGTGCCTTGGACACAACACAATTATTGTTAAAAGAATTAGGAGCATAGATCTGCGGAAAACAGTTTGTCCGGTAGACAAGTATCTCCATCACCACTAATGGATTTACGCAGATTACACCTACTCGCCACCTTTCTGGAATTTTCTAAGGTAGATATAACGCTTTCTCTGCAAATGAATTTCCTACGCTTAAGTAAGCGATGTGTAATAATCTTGCAGTGGTAAAATACTTGCAAATATGTCTATCTCCATTAGAGATAAAATGGTAACTATACAAGTATAGAGGCAACGTTGATTTAATACTTTAAGTGAATTGTGTATTGGGATCGTATCTCGCGCTGGGAGACGTGTCTGGAGGGAAAATCAACACGGATCAGTTAATGCGACGATGAAAGCAGCTGTAAATTCTATTTGGTTTTACATTGGTTTTCCAAGGCACCTAAATTTAACTGTGAGTATTATAGTTAGTAAGAGTAAGATGTATTAACATTTAGAGTGTACTACTTGTAAGGTGTAACAGCAAATCAGCTACAGCAAGGGGATTTTTAGATCCCTCGTATTGTTTCCTCCCATACCTATTATCAAATAATTTGTTAGGTATTTAAGGTGAAACGGTTGTTGTGCATAGATGGCTTGTTAACTTTTTAATTTAGTTATGTTATCAACGTGAGCCAGTATCGACAACAAAACCACTTGAGTGTTATGTTTGTATTTTTTTAATACTGAGCAGTTCATCTGCAGTATGTAGGAAGCATGCGCTAAATTGAGTTCATTAACCTAATAGTTAAATTGAAACAGTGTTTTCTTCGTATTTTAAATACTTACTTATTAGGGCCACAGTAAATACGTTAAAATAACTGTATTGATTTAGGAGTTGAATTGCGATTGCATTTTAAGTAACAAAGCTTTTTAATTATACTTTGTAGTTCCGAACATCTATTTCCCTATATCAGTGAAGTAACTGTAAGCAGTTCAAAGTATTGTTGCATTTACATTCTCTTGTATCAGATTTTAAAATACTTATACTTGTCCACGCAAATTCCCATCTAAATATCGAGCACAATTTAGAATATAGAGATGGATTTAGGAAAAAGCTATTAAATATGGATAGATAAATGTCTTTTATTAATGTTTTAGTAAATATTTGCTGTAGCTTTTAAAACGACTTAATACTCGATCATACATACGGTATTAAGTATTGCACACCTTTATAATTTTTTATTGATATTGTTAGTTAAAATAACTTTTGCATCTAACTGTTAAACGACGAGCATAATATACAAAAATGTTCACATCCTGTCAGCTACAAATTCGCCGATTAACATAAATGTATTTATTATTTTGATCTCTGTGCTTGTCTAGCGCACTCGTCTGACAGCCATCCTATGTTTGTCCAGGTCCAAACAGTTTTAACCTAAAATACAACTTATGACGTGAGCAAAATTTCTGACATTTTTGAAAAGAAAATTTTTACCAGTTCTGCAATTTGTAGGTAACAAATTTATTCGGAACAATTTCTAGTTAAGTTATATGGATAACTTTAACACCAACATACAGATGCAATTCAAGAGAGTAGAATAATTAGCGAGTTTATACAGTTCCACCTGTTATTCGCATATCGTTTGAACCTAATTATATTTTGATTTGTGTCGCTTTTAAGCGGAAAAGGAAGGAATAATGTACCACAGCAATTTAGAAAGACATAAATTAGTTAGAGAGTGCATACTTTATTCAAACAAGAGAAAAGTTAAAGTACAATATGAAGATCGATAGTTCAATTTTAATTGGAGTAATTTTGCTTATATTAAATTTTCTAACTTTGTCAACGATAGAAATAATCAGGTGCATCTTAGAGGAACCGACCGTTGTCTAACTCTCCAGTTCGTCTACATATAACATCTAATAACCACAGGGTTATCATGAAGCAGACAGGTGATTAACAAGCTAAATGATATGCGTCGAAAATGAAAGCATCGGTACATTAATTTTGATTACTTATGGCAACGATACCCAAAGATGAATGGTGCGTCAGCTCTTAGTGAATTAGTTGCAAACTAGGGAGATATAATCTAAATTATACTCCGAAGAACATCGACGTATATAGTTGTTCGGTGCAAACTCACGTAGCTGAAGTCAGAAACATACAACTACGTGGAAATTCAGGTGCTGCTCTGTTCAAGCAGACTTCATCAACGATTGTTTAAAGGTGAATACAAAATAAACAAATTGAAATTATTTTTCCCATTTCCTTCTCAATTTACAATATCCAACCGAACTAAGCGTCTAAAAAGCAATGTGGAAGGAATCGCTAAACTGATACGACGATGCACGCTCAGTGAGGAGTAATAAGTTCAATAGGTTAATAATTAAACCTAAAATCCTACGCTTTTCCATAATATATACAGGGCTAAAACGATTGCAACCATTTTAAAGTAAACAATAATTTTCAGGAAAACTTAATTAAATTGTTGGAGCACAAATTGCCAAGCATATTTCCTTGACATTACAAATGTTATAACCAACTACGAGCACATTTTTGACCAAAATGCTACATAGCATTATAAGCAAACATAAACGTTTTTCTACTGCAGTCAGATATGTTTTGAGGAAAACCAAACTGAATAATTATACTATTGTATCATTTGGTTCTACAAACTACTTACCGTGCTGTTATGTTTGCAGGTGGATCCACATCGTTAACTTGAATTTCGTTCTAATATCACAGTAAAAATTGCACCCGCAGTTTTCGTATTCGATTTCTTTATAATTTTCTGTTGTTTATTAAGGTCAGCAGTCACGACGCTTATGAGGTGATAAAGCTGTAGATTACTTTTATTGTTTCGATTATCCCGTTCCTTCTCCCTATTTTCCAAGCGTAAACACCTATTAATCTACAGTGTATGTGGCTGTCGGAGTTACCGAAACTGATGGGGCTATAATAGAAATTAGAACCATGCATTTATCATAGATATACAAGCAAACGCTAAACAATTTCCATTAGCTAAAGAGTAAGAGCAAGAATGCACGCATCAAGACATACGCGTAGCAGGACTTACAGCAAATTGCTAGTGGACACAAATGTTAGTTACGTTGTCGCGAGCCCACGTAAATTTTTTTAAAACATGTATTACACGTGGTTTAATGAAACATCAATTCGAGTTTTGAATTCGGAAAACGTAGGAGCGGATATGACAGAATGCTGAAGTACGCTCTACGACAAATAGGCATGAAATTATCAAACATTCCGGAGGCGTTCCAACCAGCTGTACTATGAAGTCGCCTTCAAATGGTGGCCCATATCTCTAACCTCAAATCTTGACACTGCCAGTTTATACCTTTGTCGTAAGCAGCCTTCTGGTAAGAAACCGAACCAAACGGAAAGCTGCAAAGAATGTTACATGTAATAAAGTAGCATCTGATCGGAATTTTCTGTATTGTTCCTTTAAATCCCCGACAATTTCTGCACTTCACGTCTTGAACTAAGCCGAAAAGAGCTATGAACGAGTGGCATTAATGTGTTTGCTGTTGTTATTTTAAAGACATTGTTGCTTCCGACTGAGTGCCTACCTAACGCACCTTAGAAAATACCACAAATTAAACCATTTGCGTGTGTAAATCTATTTCTGAAACAGATTAAAACTGGAAACATGCATAATTAATCCCTTTAGGTTACCAGAAATTATGAGAGCGAAAATTATAAAACTGCATTATTTTCCTTTGTTTAATATTAAACCCCTTTTATGGAGCTGCTCAAAATAGCAGAAGTGATCTTCTAAAACGTGTGATAAACAAACTGCTTTGCAACAAAGATTTCATTCTCACTGACTCGTGTTTGCTGCTTCTCGGGCGCAGCGATTAGCGGTGCTTTAAAATCAAGCAGAACACACAGCATAATATGAGTAATTAGATCTAATCTCTTGCAACACCTGGTGTATATACTTGCTTGCCGTCAATTCATAGCACGTTACCCTCCGTACAGCATAAAAATCAATCGATTACTGTGTACAGCGACTACCAACTAATTATACATATGCCGCCTTGGTCAGCAAAGTAGAAACTACGGAAACTTACGTATTAGGTACCGACGCGTTTCAACCGTTGGTATATCTGAGGTAATTCAAGCTATGCGCATACCTTATAACTATCCAGTTACAACCAATATTAAAACTTTTATAACGTGAACAACAACATTCGTACACCTAAATTTATAGCTAATAAGATAGCTGCCGTCAGGTAATAAATCGCTTGTGATCGTTTTGACGCACACATGTTATCGTGTTGTGAATCTTAGTTCAAACTCTGCATTATAAAATAAGCAAATACTGTTAAACACCTTTCGGTGTAAGTTTCTTCACGTTATCCGGATTGTTCAGTCACCTCATGGTTAATAAAAAGCAACCCTACATGTAAAATGTGCAATGCTTACAGCAAAAAATTAACTTTATTAAAACTTTGATGTGTTTGAAATACACAGTTTATTCTCGGTATTCCGCGACACCACGGCCTATCCATGATCAAGATAGTGCACTCAAATACATAATAGAGATAAAGAATTAACTGGGGAATTCGCCAGCTGTTAGGATTGGTCAGCAGGAAGAAAACGTTAGCACAAGGAAATAAATAGAAATTCCTCACAACTAGACTCACTCAGACAGCCGTCGCATACCCAGGAAAGCACTGTAGGCGCGTATTATCTTTTTGGAAATCGTCAGCAGTGCGCATTCTATCGGACCCTGGTAGGCCTCAAATCCGCAACTCGACTGTTTTTAGTCCGTGTTTGAGATCACTGAGCCACGGGGGACAGCAACGATCATCGTAAATAAGTTATTGGATGTTACATAACGCCGCTCGTCGCTTTTTGAGGGGATTATCCTGTCCTCTGCACGGCAGTAACGTGTAAGTCAGTGGATAGTGAGCGGCGCTATATCACAACTAGTAACTAATTCACGACGGTCGTTACCGTCCCCCGTAGGTCAGTGGTCTCCACCACGGACTGGCAACAGTCGAGTTGCGGGTTCCTGTCCTACCAGGATCCGATGGAATGCACACGGCTGACGACTCCCGAAGGGATGTAATGCGCGTGCAGTTCTTTCCCTGGTGTGTGACGGCTGACTGAGTGAGTCTAGATGTGACGAATGTCCACCCATACCATTCAACCCCCTGTACTACTCCTCTGTAACAAGGAAATAAAGCTGTATGTTTTGTTTTAATGAAAACTGAAGCGCCTCTGTAGTAGCGATTCTTAGGTGCGGACTTTGGAGTGATTAGCTCTTCGTTCTCCCTTGTCAAAAAGAAGTGAAAGCATGTATTTCCATTGCTGTAATTCAAAGCTCTCACAAATTAAGCACGAAAGTACAATGGAAGCTTAGTGTTGATCTTACTCCTTAAATTTTGGGCTAAAGTAAATCGAATGATGGATGGTTTGGTGGATGAATTTTTAAATGATGGTCAAAATAGCTGGTGAATCTTAATTTGCATAGAGATGTTATCTTACTAGTGTTTGTGTGGCAAAATCAAAAATGTTTTCTGCACGGCAGTGTTGCGTGACAATACGTTCCATGATCAGCATATACTTGCTGATATTGCGCTGGATGACGTAATCTGTCTTGATTGATGGAGCAAATACATTTGCTTTGGATTGCTTTGTGTTCAAGCAAAGAGCTTCAATGAAATCCATGTGGTGAGTAAAAGCTGACATCCAATGACATCCTGTATTACTCAAGCTAATTAGAAAAAAGTGTTGTTTGGTGTAGTTGATAAAATCGAGATTTTCTCTGTTTGGTATAGAATTCAGATTGGCGGATATCTATAGACGAGAGATCAAATTGATGTAGAACCGTAGTTTGATTTACTATACTGAGATATTCTATCAGCAAACTTCAGCTCTTACAGTCAATGGGCGACTCTGTGGCACCAACTTCAATTCTTACACTTGGACTAACAGCTTACAGGTCGTATAAGGTCTGCGCTGACTTTTACGGGATAAATTAGAGCTGACTTATTTAAAATTTGAGCACATGCCCGAATTCGGTTTAATGAATTTTTCAGAGATCTGGAACTAGACACTTTAGATGATTCCAATGAACCTTATAGACCGCACACTTGCGCTGACTACGGTAAGCTAAAACATCTTAAATTCACAGACACATAACCAATTTCACAAGTTCAGGATCACAAGTACGTATACTAAGTAATTCGATCGTTAGCAAAATCCAAGTCTTCATGTCATCTTCCAATGGAGGAAACATGCTTACCTATACTGCAGTGATCACTCCCATCGCCTATTGTTTGAGCTTTTAAGGCTACTGTTCAGTTTGGGCAAACCTGCTCAGAAGTTGCAAAGATTCGTCCACGTGATCCGCGGACAGGACATAACTTTTCCCAAAATCAGGACATAATTTTAACCATCTAGCCTGCTAAAGAACATATCGCTTCTCTTGAATCTTTCGGCAGTTTACCCAACATTTAACCATCAACTTAACTGAGCACTTGTTAAACTAAGGGTAGAATTCATATGCTATTTCATGGCGTCGTCTAGTATCATGGTCTTGGAAGACATGGTCCAGTCTATTTTAGGCGTCTCAATTCAGAATCAATTTAAACACCACCGCCATTATAGAGGTTTTATCATATATTATTGACGCTCTATCCTTCTCTACGTTAAGTTCATGAAATGCTAGACAAACCTTTTCAAAGAAAAAGAGCACAAAATCGCTTTCGGTAACACAATACAAATGCTTTTACCTAGCTGATGTTGTTATCCTTGTTTAATGCCTTCTTGCTCACTCTGAACCGTCTATCCCTCCTTCTCTTACAACTGGCATTTCAAATATTGCAATAAAAAATGTACCTCAAACAACTTGGAGAGCAATTGCAACCTCGCTACCAGCGGGATAGTGCCACAGCTTTTCGAAAAAGAACGCATTGTTATCCATTTAGCAACCTCTGACCTCCATTGATTCGAAGGCTGAACATTTATGGCTGACACTAACAGCAAGCCCCCCATTCTTCCATCAATCGACCCTAAAGCAAATCAACGCCATGGAAAAATAAATACCCAGACTATGTCACCTAGTTCACTGCAGACACACGTCATGTCCAAAGTGGGAACAAACCCGTCGCTGACGCTGTTTCGCGTCAACCACAATCTTTATTATTGCCAATGATCAACCTTGCTGGCATTATATATGCCTAGCACGAAAATGAAGAACTCTAATGTACTCTGCAGTCCAATTCACTGCATTTACAACAAATTTTCTTTAAAGCAGGGACGATACTATCCGTTGAGTTACTTCCAGTGTACAAGATGTTATACTCATTGAAACTCATATCCATATGTAAATCGTGGTTGCTCTCATAAATCGCCCGCTATACATTGCACTGACTCAATTTCGTACCGTCTTTCACTGAGATGCAATGACATTTGCTTTGTGACCGTTGTTTACCGCCATCAAATATTCGTTCTAGTGATGGCATTCTATCTGTCACTAAATTCAATAACGTTGAGATGACCAAAAGCGAACACGGTCTCACATCGGGTGAAATCAATGTTCACTATCTGGTATTTCCCGGTATTCACCGTAGGGAAATTCAAAGTCATCTTGCAAGTGCTTGACGCAAACACTTATCTTATCAACAACGTCAGTTTGTCGACCAGATTCCGGGATTGAAGCCAACTAACATTGCCAGATTTGATACTCGAGAATGAAGACAGCATAATCCAGAGCTAAAAATACGTAGCGGTTTAAGCCTAAGTGATCACATCCCAATGTTTTATGACTATGTTAATTGCCGAGTCTGAAGAGCAATATATTAACTTGCTTTGCACAGTCACGCATAACTTCATAGTAACAGAAGTAAAAGAAACAGTTCAGGAGATTTTATGGCGAATCCATTGATAGTAGTTGGATAAGGTTTTACTTAAATTCAGGAAGCTGTTCGCAGTCGTGTTGAAAACCAAACCTCTTTGTTCACCAGAGGAAATAAAGTTCTCTAAGTCAGCAGCTAGCCAAACCACGTGATTCGGTAATATACTTCACCTGCAAGATCAATCTTCTTCAAACATAAGCGTTATTATGTTAGGATCATCCACGCGAAGGAGTCCAATGATCCAGCGTCCCAAGTTTGCTACGAGCACAATGTCGAGTTGGTACAGAGTACAATTGACAGACTCCTTGACACTTGTGAGTACTAGGTAAAATTGAAGCAAATTACCCGTCTTTAAAGTAGGGTGACAAACAAAGTCGGCTTATTTTAACCACTTTTGTGGACGAAGCCAGTCCAAGAATAATCGTATTCTGTCTAAATAGGTTAAACTTTTGATGGTCCATGTTCCTTCAGACATGGTCCCAGTAGACGAATAATGGCTCAAGTCTGTTATCATTGGGCTGAAAAGACGTACTAGTGGTGGAAAAACGAAACACCCAATCGTAAAGTTTCGGTTGGTTGCCAAGAATCTGCGCTTCCGAATAAACCAGTTGAGCACACAAGCAACCCTGCGGTTCACGCTGCAGCCCGCATGTAACCTTTGTCAATGTTTGCAGTGTTTTTTGAACAAGCGCAATAAGCCTTGTCGTTTTGTTGCGTTTTAGTTCCCAGACGTAGTAGAACTCGCAAAGACGTGGCTGCACTCCGATTATAAATCAATTAATATCAACTCAGCAGTTACTTGTGCGTCCGGTACGATAGACAAACGAATACGCACGGTGGCGTCCTGCTCTACATCCGGTCTTCTATGTTTGGAAAACTTGTAAGCACCTACCGAAGTGATGATGGTTTGTTTGAGCTACTGTGTTGTTCCACCTACATCAAGCACGGAGAACTAGTTTGGGCGCAGTCTGTCGCAGTCCCCTGAGAGGTTGTTTGGAATGGCTGCCCCTTCTTCAAACTTAGGTGTGTCGTCCAATTTTCTACTGTTTGGCGCTTTAAACTGTCCTTGGTAAGGACTGCCTAATGTCCATATGATGTCTGGACAAGGTGAGACTGAAGCAAACCTCGCCATTCTGTTACTGAAAACTGGTACTCCGCAACACATTTGTCAGCCAACAAGCATAATACCACGCTTAACCCCGTCCAGTCTTGCAATGGTGTTAACGAGCTACGAACCAAGAGTGCAAGACGTTCGGATCCTAAAGCCCCTCACTAAAATCCAAAACAAGGCTTAAGATTGATAGGGAAATACATTTGCCGGATTCGCGTCCGCTGGATCCAGCTTAGAGCTACTAGAAAACAGAGCACAACATTCCAGCTCGAGAAGTGTGTCTTTGTCAAAAATGCATCTGTTGTATACAGTTTGACTATTGTAAATACTAAAATACGAATTACTGGTTCTAAGCAGCAAGTATAGTTTGCTCTATGTAGCTGCATTAATCGTTGCCTATTTGCAAATACCCTTTATATTGTGTACCGCCCAATATATTTTGCGTCGGCAAAGTGTTCGTCAAGTAACTCCTTAAATTCCGACACTGACTTTGCCTCAACTACATGCTGCGGCAGGTCTTTCGAAATATTTATCAATCTGCGTTCGAAACATAGTTGAGCGACCCGCTTCAAATCCGGTACGACAAGCTTATACCAGTGTCTTCGTGTCCCGCTTGGTGTGCGCAGATGAAACTGCAGTCTCAGCATTGGGTACTCACCCAGATCCAATATCCGGTGCGTCATGATGAGGTCAACCCTCATTCGGCGATAAGCTAGGGTGTACAGCCCTAGTTTCTTACACCGGTCATCGTACGGTACAGGTGGTATGTTGGGAATCAGCCTGGTGGCTACATTTTGCACTCGCTCAAGCTTTTCTACCTCGCCCTGTGTAATAGGACAATATGCGGGAGAGCCATACTCTAGCATTGGTCGTATTATTGAAACGAAGAGGCGTCTGAGCGCCCAAAACATCTGAAGGCTGTTTTAGTACAGCCTATTCGTGTGTTCCATGGAATTTAGGTCGTACCGTGATAGTACACCGAGGTCGCGTCCGAAAGGCGCAGGATACAATGGTTGACCAGCCCCGTGTAGGTTCGACTGTGCTCACACTTCACCAGCCTCATGAATTACGACTTGACCGGGTTGATTGGAAGGTTGACCTCTGCAGACCAAGTGGAGAGGCGGTCGAGGTCCTGCTGAAGCAAGTCACAATCATTTGGTGTGAGGATTATTATCCACACCTACAAGTCATCTGCGAACAACGCACAAGGTGATTGGAGTAGCTGAGGCACATCATTTACATGGATCAGAAACAAAATCGGCCCCAGTACAGTGTCTTGGAGCACGCATCTGCTCGATGGATACTAGTCGGTTAGACGGTTGTCAGCCTGGACCCTCCACTTTCGATCAACAAGTAAATACTTGATCCATTGTTGCAGCGAACCACCAACACCGCACATCCTCAGCCTGTCGAGGAGCACTGCATGATTTACCTTGTCAAAAGCCTTACTGACGTCACTGTAAATGACGTCGACCGACTGGCCTTCGTTCAGCGCTTGTAATCATTCGTGTCTCGTCAACAGTAGGTTGGTGATGCACGAGCGACCTTTCACGAAACCATGCTGTGCGGGCGTCAAGTGGCTTTTCGACTCGAGAAGCTGCAGAGGGCTCTTCTTCACGATCTTCTCGAGCGTCTTTGCCAAAACAGCGGCCAGGCAGATCGACCGGTAGTTATCCACTTTGCTTGGGTTACCACCATTCGGTATGGGCTTTACGACTGAGCATTTCCAGTCGCCCGGTAATAGTCCAGTGGATAGTGACCTGTTGAACAGCCCTGTTACTGTAGGCGCGCTGATGGCCGATAGGGACTTGAGAATCAGTGGGTGGATTCCATCTGGCCCAGCAGGCTACGTCTAGTCAAAATTTGCTAGAATCCTGCGTACATGTTCAATAATTTAGTCCAGGCTGTCAAGTTAAGCTGGAGCGGTTATCGTCGAACTCGTTAAAGACTCCTGGTCACCTGAAAATACGGAGGCGAAGTGCGCCGCCAATGCGGACGCATGATCTGTACTCGAGGTTAAATGCTATCCATCGGGGCCTCCTAACACTGGGATATTGGCTGCAGGCCTCAGGCGTCGCATCACGTATGTGAAGATTATCTTGGGAGCAGTTTTAGCGGCGGTTGCATGCTCCTCTTCGAGGCTTCTACTTTTTCTTGTTTTCGCGTTGCTGCAGCGATCGCGCTTTACCTTGTACTCCTTGTAGTCCTCATCAGAGCCAGATAACACGAATTTGTTCCATAGTCGGCGTCGTCGTCTGGCCAGTTTGCTGTACTCCTTGTCGAACCAATGTGGTTTGACTGGCCCAACTTTAAGAGATTTGAGGGGTACAAATCGGGCGCACAACGATTTCACTCCCTTTTTAATGATAGTCCAACAGGTTTCAGTAGACGAATAATCTGGTAAAGACCAGTCTCTCTGGCTCGCTGCTCGAATGAGGCTGTTATAGTCCGCCTTCCAATACTTGAAGGCTGGCTCTAGTTAGGGAGAACACGGCAGCGGTAGTTCCAAGCTGGCTAAATGAGAGCTTGACATCATTCTTTTAATAGCTTGTGCCCTTGAAATTTAGGAAGGTCGGACCGAGTAAGCCTCATTGGTTTGCCAAAGATTATGGAAATCTGGCTTAGAGTCGACACAGACTGTGGGAAAGCATCCTCCTCTCTGACAATGAATAAGACCGTAACATATTCAGCAGAATATCTGCAACAGTGCAAAAGGAATATGCGCTGATATTTTGAAGCCCAGCTCGCCATGGGCGCAAAGACCGCCTGGAAGAGAAGTCTTGCTTACGTGAAGCGACGACTGGAGTGGGCAGTTGGTGTGCCAGTGCTTGAAAGCCAGAACGGACAGCCTCTAAACATCAGCACTCTGCCTGCATCCACTTCGGCGCCGCACTTCGTACTTGTATTTGTAAATGGCCAGGTGTCTGTTCCGGGTTCCTCGCATGCCGATTTACCGAACTTGACATTCTGGATTGCGGCTTTGAAGAAGAATGTCAATGTTCGACAGCCTTGACGGCACCAAACCTGCCGGTCCTGATTGGCACCACCCACTGATTTGGCCGTCAAATTCGGTAATCATCTATACTGCCGTGACTGACCATTTCAGCAGGTCGCTCTCCGAAGTTTCATTGCTGATTGACTGGAATTGTTCTTTTGTGAAGCTTGTTCGGAAAGGCAGCGACCCTAGCAAAGTAGACAGCTACAGGCGAACTGGCCTGATATCTAAATTGAAATAATGATTGAGAAAATTGTGGGTAAGCGTTTGCTGCCTTTGCTAGAGACAAAAGAGTTCCTAAAGAACCGCATAGCACGGCTTTATGTAAGGTCGCTCATGTATTACAAAATTGCTTTCGACGAGGAATGTGTGTTGGATATCTTTAGCGGAAGCTATCGCAGATAACGAGGCGAGCTGAATATGGCATACTAATTCTGAAAGACACACATCATCTGTGCCGCCCTTTACTGCGACCCAGCACCAATATAACAATGATGGGCCAATATTGAAACCCGCAAAAGATTATAACTGTCTGGATTGTCGTAAAATCTTCTTTTCCATTTGTGTCTATCACCCGTGGAATGATCTCTCAGAATCTGTCGTCTCTGCACCGACAATGACAGTATACACAAGTCGGTTGGATGACACACTCATGCACTTAAAAGTTGTCACTTAGGGCTACGTCTCTATCGTACACCTGGAGTTTACCATGGATTTCGTTGATGTGAACTGCAAGTGCCCTAAATCCAGGCGGATTGTAGGACCACAGCGAAGTTTAAGATAAGTCCTTATTATCATATTAAAGGTAGAAACAGTGTTATTATTTCTATTATTTCGATATCCCCTCCAACTGTCCAATGAGGTGTTTAAAGCAACACTGCTTAACTCGTATAAATCCCCTTTTTATTTTTCCCTGTCTATTGTTGACCCATTGAATCGAAAGCACTTTAGATATCGTGGAACAAGACAATGGTGTGTTGCCAATATAACTGACAGTGCTCCAACAACTGACGTAATCTAATTATGCGATCGGTGAGGCTACGACCTCGACGAAAACTGGCTTGTCTCTTGCGAATCAGGTTATCACGATCGTCGGCCTGTCTGTGATGGAGAGGTGAGGCAATTAATTTGTAGGCGATGGGGATCAGACTGATTATCCTCTGGTTTCCTCATTCCGGAAGCCAGCCTCCCTTGAAGATTGAGTCAATGACAGATTGGCTCAAGTCAGTTGGGGCAGTATACTGCTCTCATATTTTTACAATTATTCATGTAACTCATCAACGGGAGCATGGTGTTGCGATTTGTAGATGGTTGTCGGAATATCATCTGGTACTGCGGTTTTACTCATCTTCAACAGTTTGATCACACGTTCGACTTCTGAGCGAAAGAGCTGATCCAAATGGGGAGCTCACGGAGCAGGGCGATCCATGGCGGTGAGGAATCAAACGATTCCGGCAGAGTTAATTGATATTAAAAATGTTCAGCGTAATGCTCTAAACATTTTGACAAGTTGTGTATAGGCTACCTACACTCGTCACCTATAGCTTAACTAACAAAATTTGTCCTTCTACCCATTACCCTTATCAAACGGAACAACTACCGATGTTTACCAAGGGCAGCGGCCACTTCTATCTCTAAGGCAAGATGAGATTAACAGGGTTCGCGGCTCCTCTTCCGGCTAGCAAAGAATTTTACCCTAATGTCAGTCCCATTGTCAGTCCCATTGTGCTCGCTTCCAACCAGAAAATTTCGGTTAGCATCGATAAATTCTGGAGAGTGTGAGGATACCCAATGTATAGTTTGTCTAGAGGAGTTAAAAATGATAATTTATCTACCACTAGTGAGGTCTGATGAACATGCGACCTTTGAACATCAACGGTATTCAGCTGTAGCTTACACAACCCGAAAACCAGCGTACTTGATAAGCATTCAAAACAGTTGACTTCGCCAGTTTAATGATGTCTATACGCTAATAGATTCGTCGAGCGCGACTGCCAAAACGCAATCGTAGCACAGCACGCACAATGGCCTTGTCATTTCACACAGTTACATATCCTTGCTGATAAAAATTGAGTTATTTTGGTGTTAAACTACGAATGGTGATTTCCCGACCGTTTAGGTTATCAGCTTTTAACAACTTTGTGAGGCTCCGTTCACCTTTGAAGCTCGGCTGCGTAATACGACTGCTAACAGTTGTCTGAGCCTTGATGGTCTCCAGTATTCATTTATTTTCCGTTAGATGACGAGATTGCTGTTCACTTAATCCCTTCACAGAGCTGTATGAAAGAAGGATTTACCATTTTGACCTTCCACGATCAGTCATCGGCCACTCTCGGCTTCGTAAAATTTCATTTAACCTTATTTTTGCAGCATTTAGACCAGTTTTTCAAGTAAGGCTTGTCATTATCATTGTCTGAAAAATCTGTTGCATCTGTATCGAAGAGCCCCGTAGTATAGTTTGGTGAAAGTAGGCTCTTGAAAGCAGTTAGCAACAATAGTGTAGAGAGAGACTTCCTGGTGGACTTAACTTTATTGTTCACGGGCGTGTGCCTCCGCTTCCTCAGATGGGTTGTTGAAATCAGGAACTCCGTAACCAATAAGCGGCCGTTATTAGTCAGATTTCCAAAAATCCTCGCGGTTACTATTCTCGTTCGGACGATCTCTATAGGGGATGTCCAGAAGTATGTGGTGAGTTGCGGAGCCAAATAGACGGCAGTAGAACGATCTCTGTGAAGTCAGCGAAACTCAGCGTCATCAAGCAAATTAGAAGTCCCATGTATTTCAACGATATTTTGTGACTTGAAACACGTAACATTGTAGTTGGTTTGACGGCAATTCCAATCGCGTAAAAATCTAAACTCAACCGATTACCTTCTTCCACCCACTTCTATTCCTGGTACTAGAATGGGTTTCTGGAAGCTTCGTTCACAAATAGTGCCACGGTTTATTATTATGGCTTCAGGTTTTATAGTATACATTAATACCCTATTTAGCGGTTTAGTTTAATGCTGAAGATTGGTTACCCTAATGTTTTTCGGTAATATTAATTGAGGCAAGGTTTTCTCTCCTGCTTTTCTTTGCAGGCAACTTTTGAGCACTATAACAGTCTGTTCTCTATCTTGAACGAACTCGGGTTTGGAGAGGCCCAGAACCACACAGATTTAAGTTGGGCTGCACCGCTGAAAATTGTGGCGGCAAGTACGGTCGTTATTTGTCCGCCCATAAAATAAATGGTGTCAGTGCAGTTGAAGACACGGATGCCGCAATGCTAGTGTATCGTGTGGATTCCTTCGTCGGCCTAAAGGCTATGATTTAATCGGATGTTTGAAATAACAGCGTGGTCATATTCAGCTAGGAGGGTACTAACCCAGTATTCATCAAATGCAAGATTGTCTCCATCAGCCTTCGCACTCCTACATTAGTAGCCATAAATAACTGACAGCTAGCAGTTCTCGATATACACCCTCTGCTTTGTTTATCTTCCACGTTTCAGTGGACGGTTTTTTCTAAACCTTTCGGATGGAACGTTATCACGCAGTTTGAAAACACCATTCCCATCCAAAGGACACTATCGCCTTTCTTTGAAGACCACATGAAGACTTGCACTGCTTAAGGAATGCTGATAACATTTTTCTGGTCACATAATCTACGGAGTCAGCACTGAGACAATAGTTAATGTCGGTCATAATTTGGACTTCCCTACTAGCCTAACAACAAGACTTATAATAATGATTTGTCAGCCAAAATGTCGCTGGAAGCAGAAACCTGGAAAAAAAGTTGAACTTGAGCAAAACAGCATGCAAATCATGGATAAACAATTGATCACAAATTTTCCCGAATTTGTCTTGGAAAAACCATTAAATGAACCATACCAAAATTTTTCGACAGCTCAAAGATTTCCTTATCGGACACATTAAAATAGTGGGTAGATAACCCAGATGTAATTAGGTTGTGCACCTATGTCTTAGCCCAAGAACTATAAACAGTTCCTTTATTGCTAGAATCGTGCCCAGCAGTAAATACTTTTGTGCAAGGAAACTTAGATGAGAAAGATAATTAGTGCGATCCGAATGCGCGTATATTGCATATGCTGATAGAAGAGCAAGAAATTCCTAAGAACGCGGAGCACGAATCCGATGCGGCAGCACATAATGAATGTCTCAATTTCGAATTGCAGGCTTTACCGCTTTCTTTTATCCACGTCGTTGTGATTCCATTAAAGAATTATTCACCTAAAAACGAACCATATAATTGCCTATTTAATCAACGGCAAACCAAATTTGTACTTAGCATTCAGGTTGTCATTGTCAGAAACATACACGTATCACCTGCTAATTCTGATTCAGACTTGAAGCTTGTGAACACAAAGTTCCCTTTATTCTACTAATAAAAATACTGTAATATTTGCATTGTTGCTTGAGGTAATAATTACGATTCAACCTTTCTAAAGGCACTTGTTTTTGTAGCTTTAATGTTATTTCTCCAGAGAATACAGGCTATTGGACCCTGTTTACTTGAATATAGTAAGGTTGCTACCATCTAAGTAACAGACTAACTGATGCAGGCAGCAACACTTAATATGAGGATTGCGTCCCCTAAAATATTTTAAAGCTAAAGTCATCAAATTTAGCAAACATCCTTCCAAGTCTATCAAACGGCGGAAATACTATTCTAAAAATTTCACAAGAATACAGCCAGTATTTTCCATAACATAAAAAAGAGGACTTTTCGATTTATTGTAACTATCCTTACGGCTACATTAGATAACGCTTTGAATGGTGTCGCCCGTTGAAATGACTTATATCAGTGCGATTAACGTTTTATCAATAGTGCTGATGAGACATCGGAGGATGAATTATGAGCTTGTTATTTCAAGGAGGCCACTAAAACCAACATCCTAGCCTAAACATAAAATAATAACTGAAGATGGTAGGCAATTTGTATATACAAGCGGTTTTTAAGCACCAATAGCTGCCGTGTTCTGTGGAGGGTATTGAGGCAGCGTAGCCGTAAGAGCGTCTGCAGGTAGAGATGTGAAACGGAAGTGAACCATTACGTTTGGATTAAAATATTTGCCTCTACATGGAAAACACAAATGCGTGTATAGGATTGACCAACTAAGATTTTGGATGCAGCACCATGCATTTTGCTGATTCGTATTCAAAATCACAGAAACTGTAATACACATTAAAATAATGCGTCTTTAAATAACTTGAGCAGGGTAGATAGCCTGAGTGCGTGCGATTATTATGAAAGGTTTTGTTGTATCAGCCTGTCAGATATTTATGATTAGACAACGGCAAGTATAATAGTCTTCTCGTTGAAATTTACTCTCTGCTTAATATATAAGTGAGATCAATTAAAAACCAGTTTACTCAGACAAATGTTACTGGTTCTTGACGCAAATATTTGCTGACGTACTTAAACTAAGCATTCGATTTGTGTGTCCAACGTTTTGTGCAGCAGGGGTCAGTGTCTCCCATCTATGTAACGGTTTTTAGTTTAATGACAGCATAAGTGGTAACCCAGCCTGTAATAATTTCAAAAATTTATAGGTCCGTTTGAAAGCAATAAGTAAGCTTTACGTTTTGTATATATATCACAGTTGACAACATTTACCTTCACTTCAGTTCATTTTACAATTTTGTGAGCTCCGTGCAAGTAATTTTAAATTTGCAAAATCTATCAGGTACTAAATTTGTAACAATGCGCAGGAAAGCTATATCCCTAGGACGCAGGAAACAGTGATCTTGTAACAGAAGCCAATAATTGCTTACATTTTAGTCATTTTCTCTCGTAGATAGTTCAAGTACTGGGTTTTGACAATAGCGCTAACATTTTGGAACTGCCTGCTTTATCTTAATCATTCGATAATTTCTAATTTTTCTAAAAATCTCTTATACTTAAATTTAAATGGAAAATATAATTGCTTCTCTAATTCCAAATTATATTTTTTGGAAGTAAAACTTTATATTAGCAACGTAATATAAGTTATCGAATGCAATTCCGAACAGAAAAGGTAAATATTCACATAACCAGAAGGGCGTATAGCTTTTTCCTTATGTTTATCAGTCACTTGGAAACACGTTACTTTGTGGCTAAAATCCGGCCTCTCAGATAAGTCGTGTTGGGACGAATGTTAATCTTGCTTAATCGCCGGAAATTAGAATAACTTTTGGTGAGTTCCCTGATAACCTAATAACCGATCTCGTGTAATGATAAAAAGCTACCAATTTAATCAAACATTTCTAACGTTTTGCAGGATCTGATTGCTAATGATAGTGGTTTTGCAGGATGAAAAGTCCAGTGCTTTTTGCGCAAGTTATGGACAAGTGCTGTTGCATGCAATTAAAATGCATCCAACCCAAAATGATTATGACGTATAGGTCATTCATGCACATTAATTTGTGTCAGTTAAAAAGATTAAACTCAGGATTTGATGCGGGAGTTTTCGCACAATTTTAATTGTATAATTTGGTTACATACGTTTTGCTACCTAGCATATAGAACTAGTAGAAGCACATTTTGTACGTCCGCATTTTCAGGTCGTTAATTATAGGAAAGAGGCATCCTCTACCGGTTATCCGCTTACAGAACAACCCATCTCCTTTAAAATAACTAAGTTTATACATCGTAAATATTAAAGTTTGGCATGAAATATATTGCATCAATTTGGCAACAGGAAGCAAGTACCAAAGTATTCAAAATTTTATTACAAAAGTTGCTCGTTTTCCCCAGATTTTTAATTTTTCCGTTTATACCCAACTAGAGCTGCAAGTTTTCTGTGACAGGACCCGTTTGTTTGTTAGATTGTTGAGAAATGATAGCGATTTGAATCCATTTTAATTGTTAGTATAGATCCCTTGGTCCGCAAAATTTTGTAATTAGCCTGTTCAGATAATTCGAATGTGAAAAAACATGGTCCCATGAAAACAAGTGGAAGCCGTCATTAGTTTCGATTGACTATTCTGTTCAAATATTACATTCCTTAAACGCGAACGTCATGAGCCATAGGGCGCGCTATTTTTTATTCAGTAGCCGTCTTTCCAATTACAGATTTGGATCTGCTTTCGAAGTTAACTGAAGTTGCACCACTTTTTTTTCGGAAAGTTAGTTAATGCACCATGTATTGGTTGGTGGACACACTGACGTGGATATAGCATATGAATGACGGGCAAGGAAACGTACGTATTCGAAACGTTTGTATCGATGACAATGATTGAGAGCGAGTAACGGTTTTCAATGTCAATTTGCAAAGGACCAGTTTGTTTGGATTTATTAAATTCAACACATTGTAAATATTACACATTTGGGCATATATAAGGACACTATTTTAATTGTAAAACAGGAGGCTAGGATACTGTTAGAGCCGTATAACAATGCAATGTGAGGATGCAAATGATTGCTCTTTGAGAAGGCATTGTTTAGATTTGTCAAGCATACTGAATAACGGATGGATTCCTGTTATTATTGTTAACATTTTTAATCTATCCTGCATTTTCAGCAATGTGAATGAGCAGACAGGAATCAATTATTTTTAGTTTATGAACACTTGCATAGTGTGTGATTAAGTATTGCCGGTTAATGCAGAAAATAAAATGATTCCACTATAAGGGAGACGCTCTTTCCCAAAGCAGCCATATGTAAGTCACGTTAGTTTAACCGCAAGTGGAAGATGCCATATGAATGCAAACTGAACAAATGTGGAAAGAATTCCTATTGTTTTGGTTATTGGAGGCGAACCGTTTACAACACATTTGACGCGTGTTAAAGCTTTTTACCCTAGTCATGTATATACAATTTAAATACTCATATATGTCACACGGTTCTCAATGTTTTGTCGCTAAAATTTAACTCACAACTTATTCAACCTTAATCGCCAACCAGTCCATCGAAAACGAAAACATCCTTCCTTTTACATTTATGCATTTTTATCAGCTACGTTTCTTATGTGGCACGCATATGGTAGTTTATAACTGCAAATGTATCCTCGTAAATAATTTGGGTCTGATCTAATCTATAGATTTATAGTTTTACTATGTATGCGAATTATGTGCTTCACCTAATCTTGCACGTATTATGGAGCCGTGATAGTACATTTAAGCTAAATTCTTGTGAGTTGGGGTATACAGGATTTATTTATTTAGAACCGAACTACAAGACGCAAAGCGAACATACTATCCAGATTGTACATAAATGCCGGTAGTGTTTGAAGATCATCCAATCTTAGAGCTCATATGAAGTCATGCCGTTATAAAATCTACTATAAGTACAGTCTACTGAGACGGGCTCTTGCATATCATGTTTGGATTTATATACGTTTGCTTTTCTACAGGACTAATAGAGTTTATTTGAAGGTTGATTTACCGGATGACATTTGGTCCTAGAGAATAAAATTATCTTCATAATTGACTCAGGCACGCAGTGAAAAGCAAAGAATAAATTATGTGTAGGTGTAAAATCACTATTAACATTATATACCAACTTGTTCATCTGCCAGTTATACTATTAAAATTATTATCAAGTTGACATGAACATATTTTTGTTTCATAGATTTTACACTTTAGCGTCTAAGCGTCTGCGATTTAGTGACCTCGTATTCTGTGTACTTAAGTCTGCAAAATAACGGCGTCAGCATACATCTTCTTTCTTTCTGCAATGCAGTGCTGGCATGGCCACAGACTTGTACTAAGCTATCGTCATTAGACTGAAACATTTGATAGGAGGACCTGTAGCGCCTTCAGTGCTTTGAGCATTGCTGCCGGCAGAATACTACCCGTGTCAGATTGCACTGTTTTATCCGCAACAATGATGCACATAAGCGAGTGTTTGGATGCTATATTGAGGCTAATTTATAAAACTGCAGATAGCGCTATATAATCCGCATTTGACTGGTCACGTTATACCCATTAATTCCCAGACTAGGACGTCATTTCCTCAGGACACACCACAGGTAAATAATCCATCTGGTGAAAATATGACTTTCACAAAAGCGGCCCTTAGTGTTGATGTGTTTATAGGGGCCAGTTGAACGCTCATTAGAAATCTGGCGAAGCGTCTGATTAGCTTTATGTGCCAAACACACGGAGCTGCTCGCATAGGAATGATTCTGACTTAATGACGGCTTGTGCTGTGATCTTAATTTTGCGGCGGTAAATTATTACTACAATTCTTACAAAAGATGGGAAATATACACATAAATAAATATAAATATATATAGATTTTAATAAGCATGTAGACTATTTTCAATCGGTAATTCAATGCATTAGGGTGGGTGTTAAGTTAACGCATAAAAATTACGAGTTCCTTTGCATTTCATCCGAAAGTTTTTGAAAGAAAACCATTTGAATTTTTGGCATTTTGTATAATCGAAAAAGAAATTAGTAGTCAAATATTAAGCAAAATATGCCGATGGAATTTCGGCAATTAAGGAAGGATAAGAGAAGTATTTACGTTTAACAAATTTAGAATAACAACCGGGACCATTTAACTTTTAAGGTCTACGAAATAAGTCCGATGACCACAGAACTTCCAGCCGGATCACTACAAAGCATTACAGGATAAACCAACTGGTGATCAATAAGGTGCAATGATTTGACGATTTTTGAACATGCAGTTGCTCTTCCTTCGTTTTGACCCGCGCAGTTCAAAATATCAGTAAATTTAATCAGTTTATCTCCAAGTAAAATTGAGCTAAACTAGTTTTGAATATGATACAGAATTTCATTGATTCTGAAAGAGTTTATTGCAGTACATTAAAATAAATGGGTAATGTAAAACGGAGGTTCTATGGACCAACTTTGGTGTGGAACTACATAGGATCCAAGTAAAATCCCAGACAAACAATAAAATGGCAGGACACGCAGGCGGCAATTACTCCAAATAAAATAGGACTAAAACTCAACAAAAATGACTTACGAGATTGTTATATAATATATTTTATTTCAAGCATAGTTATCAAATAACTAATATATAATTAATCGTTTTTTGCTCATATCCATTGGCATAACTTTAAGATAATGCAACAAAACTTCTCGAATACGCTTTAATTATTTATCTAATGTTTTTCTTATTCAGCGGGTAATCCTAACCTTTTATACAAATTTCAAATGACTAGTTTTAGCAATTACTGTTGTTATACGAGCGACAATAGAAAGAGAACGACCGTAGTTTATCATTTTGTCATAGCGTTTATTTACTGGTTGTAATGAGCATCTGACGACCGAGGTTGTGCAATTTAATAACCATTATATATATGAGTGCGGGATGTCAGGAATAAATCATGTGTTAGTGTTCAGTTGATTAATCCTTATCTTATCACTTTAAGGCGAGGAGCATGCTGTGGCAGTCAGAGTTTGTCGCGTCCAAGGAGGTGGCCTGACATTCATTACCCGCATTAATCTATCTATAGAACCAGTGTCAGAGCGCGCCACACGCCGAGCTCAAGCTGAGCAACCATGTCTTCATTCCATCCGCGTCGATGCGACGCTTGGTTTGATTTCTCTCCATCCTAATGGCTGGGTTAGCAGGTGTTCGTGCGTTCTGTCTCCCATTTACCAACAGGCTCCGTCGTGTTCCAGACAACAGAAGTTATATGCATACTTAATAAGAGTGTACATGTTACAGCTTAGAAAAATATAGGTTATGCGATGATCACTCACATATACAGGGCCCATCCAATCAAAGTACATAACGCACGCGATAGCTGTTGAGCTTTTTTGACAAAGCTGCAAGGTGCATTCACATCCCCATGTTTAACTGTTTCACGGCAGAGTAAGTTACCAGGAGATTTGATATACACAAGTAGACGCATAATTAAATGCGCGGCATGCTTGCCTTAAGTGTACGTATCATTAAAGTTGATGTAACAACCGGATGCGGTTGCAATTAGACCCAGAGTATTAGGCTACGTATTTTTAATCAAATGAAATATTACAGAGATAATGGTTCTGTTCAATAACAATGGTGCTCGAAACCATAATTGGGTTCGCTTAACTTCATCAAATCCACCATTAGAAGCACGTGTTACAACACAGTTAACTGGGATGTTTCCTACTTCAAGTTTCATGTATGCGATCTAGTGGAAATGATTGTATATGAAGTACATTTTAGCACAAGCAATCGAGCAAGCTTATGCCACCTTTAATTAGGCTACAAGCAATTTCCTATTATAAATACGATTAAGGTCTGTTCATTTTCAAATAAGAATGTGTCATATTTTTCTTCCCCTTCACTGAGATACATGTCATTTCATAACTTTTGTTACCTCTCACATCAGTACTGTCGCAAGCCCATCCACTACGGTATATCCATTAGGTTAATGTTGCTGCAGCCAACTACTCCGCTTTCAATACCCCACATATACAGCCAGATAAACGGAGCTGGGTTATACTATCATATT
>CALYDF020001762.1:0-29912 GCA_944474145.2 Dicrocoelium dendriticum
TAAAATAATTCAAATACAGAATACTAAAGTAGGAGCCAGCTGTTTTAGAGTTAACACCCTTCGGAGCGTTCAAGTTCTAACGAGTTCAGAGACAATGATTTCCTGTGGGCAGAAATACTGGCATCTGTTATATTGAACTACACCCATAGGTATAGTAGTCAGCACAAGTTTCGCAGCAAAGTCGCAATCAGACTGAAGAGGGATCAAGCATTATGTCGCAAATGCATTGCACTCGGTGCGATGCTGCGGATCCATGAAGCTCTGTGGCACACACCAGATTCAACTTGAACAGCCAGAAACACGGAAGCAATTCGCATATTTAGAAACCGTGAAGAGGAACGCACGCAGATGCAGCCACTCAGAAGAAGATATCACAACCCTCATGGAATCTTCGAAAGCTGTCCGCAAGCAATGGTTACTAAATGTGTGACATCCTCTGTATAAATAGGAGTTAATCAATTCTAACCTTGCCACCGCATTCTTCAGGCAAAAAGAAGCGTTTCAGCCACATCCGCAAGTAGAACAAACGAGCTAATTCGCAATATCGCTGCAACGTTGGGTGAGGTGCATATCATTTTCCCATCCCTAAAACCATCAGCGATTTCGCGCCGCCATAAGACTCGAGGAAGAAGCTTCTCTTGGTTCTTAACAAGCATGTACAACCGCCGGCTAAATTCCCGATGCTTCCCATGTAGGTGGAAATAACCCATCATCAAACCCATCACAAATGTGTTCCATGAAAAAAATTGCCAAGCTACCGTCTGAGGAATCACCTATCTGCGGCTTCTTAATCTTTGGAAAGAATAGTCATGAAGTGCATTGCACAATCCATTGCATACTACTGGACCTGATCAATTACTCAAAGCATGGCTTTATTTCAATAACCCCATGTGTTTTCTTTCTTTCCACTTTTACGTTACAATTATGTTACAGCTTCCATTTACAACCAAATTACTGTCATCATAATCATATTGGACTTCTAAAATCTGCTCAACTGGCTTTTGTTATACGTATTGCAATCATCTGACATTGGCAAACCTATGAGAAAATAGGTCTACCTATTTTGCTAAGAAGCCCTAAATACCGAATTTCCTTCCCCTCGGACTCCTTGCAGTGGGCTTCAGTGGAATAAAATATCGATCGCTATGCAGGACACGCAAGCCTCTGATTGTGGCACTACTACCCTTCACCTCACCAGTCATTGGATATCCGAATGGACGATGAGCCTTTTGCTGTCTCTGCGCACAACGTAACCAGGTGGACCATTAGGTGCGAAATAAAACGGATCTGTCGTGCTCACAAGGGAGGATGGTGGAGAATTAGGACGCAAGCAATTGAGGAGGCGAGGGCAAAATACAATACTTCCCCGTTTCTTCAACTAATCCGGACCACTAATACCAGGAAAATAAGTGCCAGGGAGACAATCAGCGACAGCGCAGATGCTCTAATTCACAACAAAAAGCCCTAACTGAGGCGTTAGGCGGGGCAGTTTCCAGCTCACTTCAGTTGGCACCGTGCTCCCGGAAATTTCCCTGCTCAGCCAATACGTATTGGTCCATGGCGATTTAGGTTAGAGTGTATGTGGGAAGTGATGATCGGAAACACGATCACAGTTCTCACATGCTTTCGAGCTGCTACTTCGGAATTTCTCGCACACACACTACATAACGATGCTAGTGAGGCTCTATACAAAGCACTCAAATTCCTGGTCGCACTTGTTTAGAAGGAAGCGACCATCCCAGCCAGCTGGGGATACATAATGCAAGCCTTCGCAAGGATCGTGCTAACCACATGGGCATTAACCTAACACCGGTGGTGATATAATTACTTACATCAATCCTATCATGTCACCTCAGTGTGGATGGATAATCCTGATGTAGGGAAGAGCAAGCAGGTGTTCGTCTGAGACGGCGCTGTGTGAAGGTTATATTCATTTTGCGGCAGATGCTAGAGCAACGCTACGCGTACTGGAGAACGAAAATAGGTCAATTCCTGAACATCCAGAATGCGTTCGACTCTCGCCCTCACCCGCTCGAGCAGTCGATTGATCCGTTATGTAGCAGTTGCTTGCCCGGAAACGTGCCCCCATGATATAGGTGAACATTTCGTGTGTCCTGTACTCGAACACCATGAACCGCGTCCTGGTGTAAGGCGACTTATCAGACAACAAGTGGTCTTCATCAGGATTGAACAATTTCCCCATTTTCTTCTTCTTTGATATGGACACCATCATGCAGCGTTCCCTTGAATTGAGATACTGCCGGTTAAAATCATATTAGTCTTCATCCATCAGACGACATTGCCTTGCTGTTTAACAAAGTTGGGGTGGCCCAGTCAACCCTGATTGACCTCAATTGTGGTCCCATTATTCGGTATGCGCTTCGCACCTTCAAATGTTAAATCAGTTCTGCTAGACCACCAACCTCCTTATGAGACATTGAATACTGAATGTGAAGAACTGGAGGTAGTTGATTAATACATTCACCATAGTAGCTGCATCCACGGTGATGGGCGCATAAATACTGCTCTCAGTCTAGCTGCATCAGTAAAAGCTGGGACAGCCTTATGTTTCATTTGACATTTGTGGTGTCAGAAGTGGGTTACAATCGGTCTGAAACGCCATATGTACACGGTCAAATTGCTGGCTGCCCTACTCCTCGAAAATGTGACTGGGCCTCTTTGGTCTGAGAATCTGCGGCGCCCTCAGGAGTTTGATCATGAGTGCCAGCGAAGCACTGATGGGTTCGGATGTCTCCAGCATGTGCGCAACGAGGACGTGCACAGGTGAGTGTCACGCAGTGATAATCGGCCTCGTTCCTTTGATCAGCAAATAATATGAAATAAGATGCTTTGGTGTGGGCACATGCCACACCTGTCTGGTCATTCGTTACCTAAGAGCCTTGTGTTTCGTGGCGCACCAAGCAGAATCATGTATTAAATTGCGCACCTAATCGTCAGCCCTCGGTAGCTCAGTAGTAGAGCAGCGGACCGGAAATTCGTGGGACCGGGTTCGATTCCCAGTCGAGGCAGAAGTTTGATAATCTTCTACTTGCCACGAACATTACACCACTCACAAAACATCCATAAGCAATCTACCATCGCCGTTTGGACGTCAAAAGTGCAGGTAGTTCGGTCCACTTGGAAGTGACGAGAGAGTGAGCCAGCCTGCAACATCAGGACAGGTACTGTGAGCTTATTGACAATACGTCGCCTACAGAGCTGCGCCTTATCGGCAGCCCTCGGTTGCTCAGTGGTAGAGCGGCGGACCGGAAATTCGTGGGACCGGGGTTCGATTCCCCGTCGAGGCAGACTATTATGTGAAGTTTAATCGCGACTTCTATTTGCTACGAACATTACACCACTCACAAAACATCCACAAATAATAATTAAATTGTCAAACAATCTAGGCAAATGGTAACTAGTCAAGTGGAGCGATGGCAGTCGATTCCAGAAAGGCTGCCATTCGAGCTCCGGTTCAGAGCGGCAAACAAAATTCGCATCCAACTTAAAGCGCCACTCCAACAGGTAAACGCAGCGGGCAGCCCATCCGAACTTCACATTGACATCAGGTATGATATTAGTGTTGAACATCCTCTGCAATATTGTATCCACTTGAGTTGTGCAAAATGATTTGTAAGCGGGGCTATTTACGGTAACAGCATACGAAGCTGTAAGCGACTCGCTGATAATATCACCTGAAAGAGGCTAACAGTCGACAACACAACGATAGGCACGACCTTTCAACCTAGCTACATGTGTTACGGTGATCCGATGCACTTGCTTGCATGCACACCAATGCGCAACCTGGCCGAAATAGTGCTGACAGGAAAAGGAATATCGGCATCTATATGGACGTTTCAAAGCCTTCGATCGCCTGAAGCATTGAATTCTGCTGCACAAAAGTCAACAAACGGGATCGGAGATCCAGTATTTGAATGAATCGAAATTTTCTTCGTTACCGGCACTGGGACGTGGGGGTCCGAACATCTCTGTTCGACTGAGTCGCTTGGAATGCTGATCCTCAGCAATCCAAAAATTCCCATTTATTGGAAGGAATCAAGGGAGGCAGGATCAAACATTTGAAAGAATGCAAGATAAAACCACCGAGGATGAACGTACCCAAAAATGAACTAACTGTACACATTCCTTTCAAAGGCGACAGTGCGGCTGATGCCCTGTCTAAACGCCTGAAAGACGCTGTTGGAAAGTCCTATTTCGCGGCTCGTCTACGCATAGTATTTGACAACAAGCCTTTATTCGCAAAACCTTTGAAAGACAGGCTGCCTCCGGTGACGCGATCAATGGTTGTTTATCTTTACTCGTGCTCCTGTGGGGCACGATACATGGGTCGCATCACGAGGCGCCTATCTCATAGGATTCGCGAACACATTCCAAAGTGGTTTTACAAAGGCGAAGCGTGGTCCAGTAATAGTTCCATCTTATCTCACGTTCTACAGTGCAGTCACGCAGGGACGTAAAATGATTTTACTTTCATCTATACTGTTCCTGAACGTTTCACGCGCGTATTCCGGATGCATGTTCTGTCTATTGCGGAAGCTATCTACATCCGCCACCTCAAGTCAGAATTGTGCGTACACAAACAGTTTGTACGTCCTTTACTTCTACCGTTGCCTACAAATTCTGATGTGATTTCCCCTGTACCTACTTGCCACTTACAAGGACCCCGTGATTTATTGATTTGTACCCGTGAAACTAAACATTCTGTTCAATACGCAGTCCAATCCGGTACATTTAGCACTTTCTTCTCAACATGTAATGTTTGAGTCCGATGAGAATTACCGAAAAGAATCCTTTACTCTAATCCTGCCTCCCTTGATTCATTCTAATAAATGGGAATCTCTGTTTGACCCGATTCGACTGGAGTGGGGCATACAACAGCGTTTGATATTTGGAGTTTGCCTGTTCTTGGATTTCATTATCGGTCTAGCGAGATTTATCACCACTGTGTGAACGATTTAAAGGTTTGTGGGCTTCCGAATGAATGGACTACCGCAGAATTCTCCAACGCGACATGCATGAGGATTGGTATTGTTAAGGGACAAGCACGATGGCATTCAATATAAACAAACGTCTCGTTGTCCACATTCGCCATCAACACGAATACGTATGCATGCATGGGGCGCTCGAAATGTCGACAAGTTCGCAGAGACGTGACAAGTGTGTGCTGGTGCGGGAGAACCTCTTTTGTTTCAGATAGGTAGCGTCTATTTCCAATCAGGTAACCAGCATGGGGTCAGGTGCGAAGTGCATTCGTGAGTTTGGATTCATTCATCCACTCTCATGATCAATGCCTACGTCAGCGCCCATTTAGAATACCCTTACCAGACTTGACATCCTTGATAAAAGCGTGAATTTGCAGTGCACGAAAGCGCTCAGCGTTGAGCAACGAAGTTTCTCATGGAATTGCGCAAGCTTCCGTACTGGCGACGACTGAAGACACTCGGAGTATTCAGTGAATACTACCGGCTGCTACGTAGAGACCACATATTAGTCTACCAAACATTAGTCAACTCTATTCTCGTATACCACCGCCCTTTGAAACTCAACCCTAACACAAGCCTCAGAGACAATAACCTAAAACTGAGTCAACTGCACATTCGTCTTGATTGTCAACAAACGTACTTCTCACTCCAAGGAGGCCAACATTGGAACGCGTTTCTGAACTCCGTTCTCCGTGTCTCCATCTTAGCTTCATTAAAAAACAAGTTTGGATATCAAATTAAACGCTCTACACTCTGTTACATTAACAGATATTCTGGATATATTCGGGTTAACGTGCCTCATGCAAGTATAACCCACCTTGACGCATGAAAATCTTTGCAGCTTGGTTAGAAATTAACACAACCCCAAACAACTTGTTATTTCGTTTTGCCTGGTACTAACTCACTCTCATATCCCTCCTTACACACGTCATTACTCTATCGCTTCACCGATGAGTATTTTATTTGGTCCAAATGCGTAATTGTTGAAGGCCAGTTTGCTCTCTTATCAACCTACGGACATGTTAAGTCTGTGTTTTGACCCCATATAAACCATAGTTCCATTGTTCCTCAGCAATACTCGCCCTGCTTCAGTTGCGTCAGGCAACAAACCCTTCGGATCTCATTTTCATACACGAGACTTGGTTGCAATCAGACGTTACGGATGACATAAGCGCGATACAGCAAATGCCACATATCTGACACGTAAGTCCCAGCAGTGGACGCCATGTAATCCTATACTATCGCAAAGACGTACACTGCGTCACATTGGATGATCTGGAGACGCGAGTCATCGATTCGCTCTGGTGCCATTTGCGCCTGAGATAAAATGCCAAATGTTTCGTGCCAGTCGTTTAGCAATCCACCAATGTCCATTCCAGTGATGTGTTCCCGCCTAATATCAACGCGGACGAAAGATTAATCCCAAGTTACAGCCGTTTTCTTATCTCCGGCGATTTCCACGTGCACAACCTGGATGCTTCGGCATCCCGCAGCGAAATATTCAAGGCCGAACTGTAAGAACTCCATACAAGTGTTCATTTCTACAACCACATCACTGACCAGGTACACAGATGTTAACCAACCATCGATACTAGACGTTATACATCTAAATTAGAAACTCATGGTCCACAGGCCATTTATAGATACAAATAAGGCTCAGTGATCGTGCTACCATACTGCTGGCTGTAGCCACGGAAGCCGCAGAGTTTTGCTTTGTCGCGCTAGACTCTACTTTCGCTTCGGGATTACTCTGTTATACGTGCGTTGCGGAGCAACTGTACCCAAAAACGCGGAATCTATACA
The DNA here is from genome assembly GCA_944474145.2 of Dicrocoelium dendriticum. Lineage (NCBI taxonomy): Eukaryota > Metazoa > Platyhelminthes > Trematoda > Plagiorchiida > Dicrocoeliidae > Dicrocoelium > Dicrocoelium dendriticum. The sequence continues at coordinate 6,807 of CALYDF020001762.1, forward strand.
TCGGTCGTGCATTTTCATTGAATTTCAGTGTAACTTTACATATATTACAGATATATACGTTTTGTAAGAAAATGCTGACACCTTTTTCGAACAGACTACTTCCAACGTCACCAAAATCGTCTCACTCCCCACATTTTGATTACTGATTGAATACAGTGCGCAAGATTAGCGATTCCTTGCTTTTGGCCACGAACTGATAGACCAGTAGCAACTACATCTGAAAAAATGTTTCTCAGATGAAAATAATCATAGGATTCTGTTTGTTTGCGCTCAGTGCTTCAGAATTTGGGTCCATTTATTCAAGTGAATCAATGTACCCTATATCCTTTTCTTTATCCAATTATAAATTGCTGCATTTGTGATGCTATTATTTGGCTTCATCCGCAGTTCACACTGCAAATTACTGTTAATGCAACAATCCGAGAACATACAACGTACCTTGACTTGACTGGAATTGACAACATGCTCACCCATGCGGAGCTGCCAATGGTTGGGTTTATGCAAGGATGCAATAGGTAAGTTTTTGGGCAGATCTCCATGTGAGATTTTCACTCACGTTTCATATCGTAATCCGAGCATTCGTAGTTGATTGGTTCCGGTGTAGATCAGGGATACCATAGGGTCGGCGGTTTCATGGAAGGAGAAAGGAAGGAGAAAGGTGATGGATCGAATGCACTCATCAACCGAAATCAGTCGAGTCGTACACGATCATGCACAATAGTCTAGATTAATGCAGGTCAAGTTCTCCGCAAGTAGGAGAAATTCTATAGTTGGTGCAAATTTTACTCAGAGTCGAAGGGAAAGAATAAGCAAGTATGCATACATCATTTTAGCTTTGCATATGTTTTCCAAGCATCGGCTGCCTCTGGTCATCCTCAGACATTGGATGTTCACTGATAAGAGCTCACGTAGTAGCAAGATTTACGTTTGTTTTACCGACTTGTTTGACTCAGCGAAAAACGTGAATACCGATGAAAATCTCCTAAAAATGGTCGAAACTTCTAATGCTTTTCATGGACCAATATTCATGAAATTCGGCACAGTTAATGGGCATTCCCTCGAAAATGTTTTCATCAGTTCTACTCTCCTTTCTTACCCTTCTTCTCATAGATATTATCACGCACTCTGGAGCTACACCTCACATTCCATGTATACGTGTTCCTCTACTACAATCCATACGATTCAGACTACTCCGTCTGTGTGACTTGACGACGCAACAAGTTCAGTGTAGCGCAGCCGAGAAATGCAGCAACGGTAGTAGTAGTAGTAGTAGTAGTAGTAGTAGTAGTAGTAGTAGTAGTAGTAGTAGCAGCAGCAGCGGCAGCAGCAGCAGCAACAACAACAACAACAACCATATTTTATATACCAACAAAATCTCTTCTCCTTGAATAACCAAGTTCCGAATCAGGGGAAAATGCTTAAGCTGGTTCGTTCGGAAACACAAGTTGATCAACTCCGTTGTTATTCACATTGACACAGGAAGAATTACGATAGAAAACTCGCTTACCTATTTTCACAATGAATGTAACATTTTAATGACTAAAAGTAAACATATCAAGGAACACAGAAAGAGTATTATGATGTCAAGCTTTGTGATCACTTTTTCTTTCATTCCTTGAAATGTGGTTGAGAAAACTCTTATTTCTGCGAGCCAATTCATCATACGGCGCCATCATCTCGGTCTAAGTGACTTGACCATTACATTCCGGTGGCTGCAGTGGAAGAAGCTAATATTGTCCGGCAAAAATTTAAACCTACCAGAAATGCTGTACTTTCAATAAGGACATGATTTGATCCCAGGCTGTAGAGCCGAAGCATCAAGCTGTTTCTGGAACATTCGCACCCACTGCATAACGTACTACATACATTCCGACTGGCTAGTGCAACTGAACTACCAATCAGACCAGCTGGCCTAGCTATTCTGAAACGGGAATATTTCCGGGTTGACCTAGAAATATCCTTCGCTTTTACGTCAAAGGTGCCAGTTTACGTCAGCAGCTTTTGCATTACGCTTTTGTCTCCAGACGTTGATTTCTGAATTTAGATGGAATTCAAAATTCTGACCGCAATGCAGTGGGTTTGGCGTTGGGCTACAAGGAGTCTGTTATAAGGATAAAGGTGCCACCCTCATTCCAACCCCCAAACTGGAGGAGCAGGAAGCTGAGTTTGTCTAGCATCTAACTATTGAACAATCTGGTATGAGTGGCACTGAAGGTGCGAAAAAGCACCATCCAGCTTGGCTCAATTGATCAGGGAGGAACACCACCGGCACGAGAACGATTGAGGGCTGTGATCGCATTTCGGACCTCGGCCTCCGACGGAGGCTCTAAACTAACCGTCCATGGCTCCTCCTGCATCATCTGAGTAGGAAGAGGTCCGGGATCAGGCGGCCAGCTGAACAGATCTTGAAAGTGTTCTGTCCAACGAGCCATACGGCGCTCCTAATTGTGTATCAGCGCACCGGCACTGTCTCTGATTGTCTCACTGACGCCTGGTTTTCTGGGACCAGTGGTGCGGATTAGCTGGAAGAGCTTGCGGTAATCACCTACTGTTCCTGCCTCCTCCATTTCTTGAGCCCGACTGTCCACCTGACTTCCTCGTCAGCACGTAGGCTCTGTTTTAGTTCACGCCTAGTAGCCCGTCTGGTCACATTGTGTTCAGAGCCAGCCGGAAGGTGTCTTCTAGATTCCAACAGGTTCACTAACCTCTCGGATATCCAGTGACTGGTGCGGTGACGATGGATAGTGTCACAAACAGATGCTGCTGCGTCGTGCATGGCGGCCGAGATCCCATTCCACTGAAACTCAGTGTCATTAGGACAAGACAGCGAAATTTCGGTACGCAGTGCGTCTTGATACGCTTGCCTGACCGAGAGCTGAGACAATTTCTCACTTGCCAATTGGAGGATACGCTTGGTGCGCCTCCCGGTGAAGTTCATGGAGAAACGACAGCGTACCAAGACATGATCAGAGTCGACACAGGTACTCCAGTACGAGCGGCAATCCAGGATAGAATCATGCCATCTGTAACTTATGGTTAGGTGGTCAATTTGGGTCCATCGCTGGCCAGCTACAGAGGACACCAAGTGGCACTTCGGCGCCCACTGTGTCTAAAAGCAGTGCTATTAAGAAACAACTGGTGCTCCGCACACAGTTGCAGCATACCTTCACCGTTGTCAGTCCGTTCGAAGTTAAACCCCTAATTACCACCCAGCTGAGCTTCTGAATTGCTCAGATGCCCTACTAGTGAGTTCATATCCTCTGCAAGTAGTATAATATCTGAGCTAGCAGCACTGCGTAGTTCAGTTCAGTTCGTGATCGAATGTGTTCTTGCCAGCATTATAACTGCAGTCGGTGAGAGCATAAGCGGAAATCACAAACAAACAGCGTTTTATAATACTTCGTGAATCCACTTTAGCTGATGTTGACAAACGGGCTGCACATAAACGGCTGTTCACCGGAATCCAATTAACCAACCATGGCTCAGCCTTGGAGCTTAGCGTGATACCTACACCAGCTTGAGCTGTAAGTGCTGCATCGGCGTCTTCGGATGCGCGCAACCAATAACGAGAGGATAAGCCGGTTGCAGTTACTTCAATAACCTCGTTAAGGTCATTGATCCTAGTTCCCGACACAAAATACACATCAATACCCAGTGTGTCCAGGGTGCGTGCGAGTGCAGCCAGTTGAGTTGTTTGTCTTAGAGTGCGAACGTTGAATGTCGCAATGGAAACCGGATAGCGTGGACTTATAAGGGACCTTTGCCGATAGTTGCTGTGGGATGGTGGCTGCAGATGCTTCTACTCCACTGACACTTCGGTTGCTGTCAATTATGCTGGGAATTCTAGAAGGAATGTTATTAATGGGAGTCGGGATGGGAGTAAGAGAAACAGGAGGACAAGAAAGAAAGGAGGCGCCAACAGTAGTAGGTTTTCGATTATTCGCCTGCATGTATGCAGCAGATAAGGCGACCCGTGATAATCTGCGCGACATGCGATGCAGGATGAAGTTTATGTTTGCAGAAGATGTCATGGTTGTATGTGGGTTGAGATACTGCCAGGGCGCCCAGACCAAGCCAGAGGACAATTAGGGTCCTCAACCAAAGCGTTTTGCTCAAAAATCTATCCGCTAATCAGTGGGATGTGGCACTAATCTAGTTTTACAGAAATGAACGCCATTCCATATCAAACCCCCAACATGGAGGACAAGGAGACTGAGTTTGTCTGACCTTTCACCATTGACCAACCTGGTAGGAGAAGCTCTCAAGGTGCCCGTATGCGCCAACCAGTATAACTCAATGGGTCAATGAGGTACGCAAACCGTCGCACCAAGTTAACTTCCCGTCTCGTTGCGACCGTGATGGATAAATCCAAACTCCTGAAGATACTTCGCACGTGATCCCATCATGGCTTCCTCATTGGAAGTGGACTCCACCTATCTGGAACAAAAGAGTTCGTCCCATAACAGCACACGCTGATCACGTCACTGAGAACTTGTCTACATTTCCTGCACCCCAATTCTGCAGATGTATTCGTGTCGAGTGCTTATGTGGACAAGGCGTCGTTTGCTCACAGTGAATGGCATCGTGCTGCTTACTGACTAATGCCAATCCTCATCAATGTCGCGCTGGAGGATTTGGTGATTATCCACTTCATCGGCAACTTGCAAATCTTTAAATCATCCGCGAAGAAGTGATAAATCTCGCTAGCTAGATAAAGAAATCCGAGAACAGGCAAGCTTCAAACATCAAGCCATGTGGTACGCCATATTCCAGTCCAATCTGGTCAACACAGTGATGTTTGGACTCAATTTTAATTGTCATTAACGAAGGAATTTCTGATTCATTCAAATACTGGATCCACGATGCCGTAGTGCTGATGTTTGTGCAGCAGATTTCAATAATCCAGGTGATCGAATTCTTCGAAATGTCCATGTACATAACATTGTTTCTTGTCCTGTCAACAACTATTTCGGCTCAGTTGCGCATTGGGGTACATGCAAGCAAGTGCTTCGGATCACCGAAACACATGTGGCTGGGATGAGAGGTTGTGCTAACCGTTGTGTTGTCGGTCGTTGGCAACTTTTCGGTGGTAATAGGGGCGAGTCGCTTGGAGCTGTGTTCGCTGTCCACGTAATTAGCCCCTCTTACAACTCAGTTTGAATAATGTAAGTAGATACAGGATTGCAGAGGAAGTTCAACACTAATTTCAGGCCTGCTGTCAATGTGAAGTTCGGATGGGATCCCCGCTGTGTTTAAGTATTGGAGTGGTGCTTTAAATCGGATGCCAATTTTGCTCGCCGCTCTCAACCGGAGCTCGATGGGTAGCCTGTTCCGAAGCGACTGTCATCGCTCCACTGGCCTAAATGTCATCTTCCTAGTTTGTTTGACAACTTTAATTATGCTTGAAACTCACCCTTTGTTATTTGCCTATCTTGGCAGCCTTGAGAGCAATGGCCTACAACATCCTCCAAGAACAATGTCTCACCAATAAAGCACATCTACTCCTGGTCATGGGCTTTCGATTCGCATGCATCGGAGTCATAAGACTGTGGGACACTATGGACAAAGGCGGTTCTGCCTGTGTTGTTTAAGCGGAACTCTACTAAGCTCTGCCTCGCCGGTTTGCGCTCGTACCATGGAATATCTGGATAGATGCGGATCAAAGTGGAACCGTTCTGAAGACCAGCTGTGGAAAGCAACACTGCTTCCGCCTCATCGTCAGAGTTTAGTACAATCCGAAGAAACCTGACTTCACACTAGTGCTTGGAAGTTAGGTGGTGGATAATGCTTGATTACAATTTGAAGAAAGATAATTGTTGGCAAGTTAAGTGAGTAGTTGCATGCGTTCCACGGCCTGTTATTTGGTTGTGCTAACGATTCCACATCACAATTTGCTTCCGGGTTTAAATGAGTAATATACCTGAGATAGCCCAGGTCACAGTAGGCGTGAAGGATGACATAGATTTTTCTCGCATATAAACGTTACTTCGGTGAGTTGAATCTTGTTTCGGTCACTTAACTCGATTTGTTCTTGAACCCATTGGTTTTGCAGTTATTCTCAGTCACTTGTCGTTAAAATGGCAGTACATTCATCATATGCTATGGAGTCGGATCCCCTTGGGCCGCGTTGAATTCCTATCCATATCGGGACCGAAGCCACTTCGTTGCTGACACCACAGATGTCACAGGTTCAATGAGGCTGTTCGAGATTTTGCTGATGCAGCTGAACTGAGTTCAATGGGTCCCACGCATGCTGAATGTCCAGCAACTAATCCATTGTCGTTCTCCAGTACGCTTAGCATTGCTCCAGCAACTGCCGCAGGATGAATATGACGTTTCTACAGCCCGTACCAGACGAACACCTGCTTGCTCTTCCCTTCATCAGGATTATCCTTCCACACTGAGGTGACGGGCTAGAAGTGATGTCAGTATTTATATAACCACCGGCGTTAGGTTAATGCCCATGTGGTTAGCACGGTCCTTGCGACGGCTTGCCTTATGTATTCCCAGCTGGCTGGGATGGTCTCTTCCTTCCAGACATGTGCGAACAGGAATGTGAGTACTTTGCATAGAGCCTCACTAGCATCCTTATCTAGTGTGTGTGCGAGAGATTCCGAAGCAGCAGCTCGAAAGCATGTGAGAACTGTGATCGTGTTTCCGATCATCGCTTCCAACGTAGACTCTAAACTAAATCACCATGGCTCAACACGTATTGGCTGAGCAGGAACATTTCCGGGAGCACGGTGCTAAATGAACTGAACACGAAATTGCTCCGTCCAACCCTACAGCGCCTTTTATTGTGTATCAGAGCATCTGCGCTGTCTCTGATTATCTCCCTGACACTTAGTTTCCTGGTATTAGTGGTCCGGATTAGTTGGAAAAACGAGGAAGGATTGTATTTTGCTCCTGCTTCCTCAACTACTTGTGTCCTAATTTTCCACCCTCCTCCCTTGTGAGCACGACAGATCCGTTTTATTTCGCACCTAATGGTCCATCCGGTTACATTGTGCGCAGAGACAACAGTGAATATTCCGCTGGACTGCAACAAGCTCATCGTCCATTCGGATATCCAATGACTGGTGAGGTGAAGGGTAGTAGTGTCACAAGCAGAGGCTTGCGTGTCCTGCATAGCGGTCGATATTTTATTCCACTGAAGCCCATTGCCAGGAGGCCGAGAGGAGGGCATTTCGGTACGTAGGACTTCTTAGGAAATATAGGTAGAACTATATTATGATATGTTTGCCAATGTCAGATGATTACGACACTGATAACAAAAACCAGTTGGGCAGATTTTAGACGTCTACTATGATAATGATGACAGTAATTTAATTGTCGATGATAGCCGTAACATAATTGTAACGCAAGTGTAGAAAGAAGGATAGCGCATGAAGTTTTTGAACTAAAGCTATGCTTTGAGTAATTGATCAGACCCAGTCGAGTGCATTGGATTGGGCAATGCACTTTTCACTATTCTTTCCATTGTTTTAGTAGACGTAGATACGTGATTCCTCAGACGGTAGATTGGCTATTTATTTCGCGGAACACGTTTGTACTGATGATGGATTATTGCCACTTACATGTGAAGCATCCGGATTTCAGCCGGCGGTTGTGCATGCTTGTCAAGTACCGAGCGAAGTTTCTTCCGCGAACCTTACGTCCGGGAGTTCAGCGGCTTCATATGCTGCGGCCTGATGATGGGTGTATATCACTCCGCCTCCACCTTGGCAGATGTGTGTGAGCAAATGGGGTGTGGCGTGGTGAACGCTCGGCAGGAATGTGGGGATCATGTCTGATTGTCCGAAACCACCGCAGCATGTTCAATTGTCTGAGCTCATCTGTACGAACACGGAGTTATCACCAAACAAACACTTACTATCGAATGCCAAATGGCAACGCATATTAAGGTGGATTGGCCAGAAATGTACTTTTCTTTCTTTTCTTGGTAGAAAACTTTGAAAGCACTTGCACCTAGAGCTAGCCTGCTGCATGCAACGGTAAACGAAGTTGAGGGATGCTTTTAAACCGACCAGCGTCTTCATTGAAGCTAATGTAGGCGAAGTGTCTAATTAGTTATAATTCTCGCGAAATGCCGCAGCAATTAAGTTGCCCAATAAACTGTATGCACAATGACCACATAACCTTCTGCTTAGAGCAGGTCATCTGGAAGCCAGTCGGCGTTAAATGTGAAAGGTTCCAGAACAGAAATCGTCGGAGAAATGGTTCTGCTCTTTTCAATCTAGTGGTGCATTTATAGCAAACAAATTCACTAAAATATTGTACAGATAGCAGAAAGCATCACAATCAATGCAGTGTGAATAACGAATTATAATACACCCATTGTTTGTACTGTTCCCCGTAGTCTTTCCTGGACTTCTGCAGATACCTTTGTTTTGATTGTGCGATCGATTAAACCTATTTCCATATACGGCTGTTGCATATGTATTCCTTATTTGAATTCCATATTCACAAGCATTTTGATTCTCTCAAGTAATTTTTGAAGCCTTAACTGATGGCTCATATCCGCTACATAATGCTGTCGAAAACATCATCTGCCTCTCACATTGCGTTGAACATTTAAGTTGTAATTCTCCGGTACTTCGTACCGCAACACAATCCTATTTCATTTATCACGTTTACTTGCCTGATTAGGAGAAATTCATAAATGCCTAGCGCATGCGGCTGATTGAGTAACACATCTGTTTCAAGGGAAAACTTAAAGTTTTGACATATATATATATATATATATATATGTGTATATAGTGGTCCTATCATTCACTGACACCACAGTGATAAATTAAAAATGGCGCTTCACCAAATTTATGTCTTAAGCCTATTTTGACTTCCGTTAACTTGAAGAAGCAACGAAGAATGTTTCCCTACGCTGAATTTTTCTTTTAGTCGTGGGTAACCTAATGAATATGTTCTTGCAATAGCTGGTTTATAGTTTGCAAGTGACCTCGACTCATTGACTTGCGAAGCTACACTGTGCACTAAACATGGTTATGTCGCATACGAAACTGGTCTAATTGATGAATATTCATACCACCGTTTCCCCTCACAGTAGGGTTTTGGAAGTGATTAGGAAATCGAGAAAAATGTGCGGGATTTAAACATCGCAAGAGCAATCAGCCGGATGAAGGAATGCAGCTTGTACGCAACACTGCACGGCAGAATCGTGAAAAAGCTGTCACTGGGGTAGGTGGTTCCGTATCTACCACTCAATTTGCAAGCAACTATCACTACGGGAAATATACCCAGGAAGTAAACAAAATTATCGGAACTTTCACAATGGTTCTATTATGCAATGTTACTCAATGAACCACAGTAAGGCACAACGATTTAGGTTGAAATTCTTGCACCATTTGGTCGATTTGGCAGTACTACTTTCCTTCGCATTCGTTTTGGCAATCCGACAATGAGTTGAAATTGTTGCGGTTCCCAAGACATCCGCCGTAAATGAATTTCACGCACCTTTGCTGGTCTGGATCGTATCGGAAACGCAGGAATAACGCGCGGCATGGTCCGGGATCCGCAGAAAGTTTTCAATTATCTGATAAATGAAGGATAGCATAAATTAGTTGAGGGATGGTGAGTTACTTTTTCTATATGTGCGTATCAGATGTGCGGGTCTACACGGGGATGAGATTAACTGGGTCATATTCATGCATATTTTCGGCACAAACTTCGACTTACGGAACATCTGTGTTAGTGAATTGTCGCGTGTCAATTTGTAGTGTGAACCCTCTGTTGTCTAGGTGAAATAGACTTAGAACAACATGCCTTAAACTCGGTCATAATGTCTACGCTACGGTGCGCACTGCTTTGCGTCCATTCCATTGTGGCGCAGGATTGCTAATTTTCCTCGTCACTTGATCAACCATGCAACCAGTTACTGATCTGTGAGACGGACGCCGTGAACTAGTCCGCCAGTTGAATGGTTCTTTCATTGGCAGTAAGTGCGGCGACTCACGTGATTTTATAGATCATTCGGCCACACTCATAGATGGTGGTGTAGCAACTACTTCTGTCGCCTGGGGTGGTAGTAAAATTTGCTCCTCAAATGATGCCAGAATAGGCGCGTGAAGGCCACACAAATGGCTCAGAAAAAAGGGCACATTAGTTTTCGATAAAATCGGTGATCGTTTGGAACTCTGTGGTAAATCTGGTAAAACTGACCACCATAGGACAATTAAGGGGTGATCCGGGAAGAAGGTTTGCGCAGGCGTGACACATGGCTTAAATGTGTTGGTGGTCATACAGAGCAACATCAAAATCTTCAACCCTCAGCTAATCCGGATAATGTGCCCATTGTGTTTCGCATCGAACAATCGACGGTATGAAAAATGCCGCCTCATGTCACATGCAGCCCGGGACGGATCGCCCCGCGCCGTAGGCTACGGCTCTGATCAGTAAGCAACTGGATGCAGGGGAAGCATTAAACGAATTAGGTGGTTTCCGAACGCGTTAGTAACATGCACTGCGACATAATGGACTCACCCGGGATCGCAGCCTCTATATGAATGAGAAGCACACAGAAAACAATGAACAGGGCGAAAAGAACAGTCTTTTAGAAATGTGTAGTGAACAGCTATCTACCTTGCTGCACCAACCGCGTATTACATTATATATCAACTAGGCTTGTTTACCGACTGCAGGTAACGATCATGGACCTATCGGCATTGGATTCAAAATTACTTGTAAACGGTGCACGAAGTTTATTGGAAACGCCCATTTCCGGTGGTTCATCGATATCAATGGCTGACCGTTGTTATTAACTTGTTTTCCGTAAACGTGTATTTTGAGGCCTGCTGAAGCCAGAGTGCTATACTCAATTCCATTAACTGGTTGTATTGTGTTAAAACTATTTGCATTGATTGTCTTAAATCTCCAAACTAGCGATGGGTAAACGCTGTGTTTCGTGTTATTATTGCGCTAGTTGCTTACTGATTTACGCCCTAAATTTATCCGCTGCCGTCTTCGTTTGTTCACCGTCCATAATCCTGTACTGCATGGTCATTTCCGCGATTAGTTTTGCCACCGAATCTCGCGCAAATGTTTAGTATTATCTCTCAGTTAACGGGGCAGGCATTCCTTTTCATGCAGCCCGAATGATTTGATCATAACACAGGCCGACGCTTGTTCGCCAATCAATGAAAGCGGACTAAGGAGGAGGCATCATTTTGAACGCTACCAATGAGGCTGGTCTACCTTGTAGCCTGTCTGTGAGCGAAAGGCCCTTAATAACTATTGATTCGACCCCATTATGTGAATCGCTCATACTGCTTGCCGGGTGCGCTTTTGAATGGTCAAAGGTAAATCTACTTCCGTTTAACACAGACAAGTGCAAAACCGTGCATGTCCACCACAAGCCTACGTACTCATATAAGCTGGGAGACGATATGCTGAACACGGCCTCACAAGAGTTTGAGGTGGTAATCCAAGACGACTTCGGATCTTCGGCGCAGTCCATGAAGGCGTCTAAAACTGCGAACCAACATGTTGGTCTGTTACGGAGGGCTTTTGGTTGGTTCGATCCCGCCATCTTCCTCCAAATTCTCAATGCGTATGTGAGGTCCCATGTAGAGTACGTGATTGAGGCTTGGCAACCCTGGTTACAACGCGACGGGGTTGCAGTGGAGACCGCACAGCGACGGGTAAGGAAAAATGTGAAGTGTTTGTTCCACCTGCAATACCATAGGCGACTGAAAATCCTGGGACTGTACAGCGGAAGATATCGCCGTCTAGGTGGTGATCTCATCTTGACTTTTCAGAGTTTGGAAACCCCGGTCACGCTTGGCGCCACCTTCTAAAGCTTAGCCGCAAGACAGAATTGGGTGGTCATAAATTGAAACTCGCCACGCAATAGAGTCGGCTTGAGTGCTTTGGGAATTATTTTTCCCTTCGAGTTTGTCACCCGTGGAACGCTGTTACAACTTTTATCATTTCAGTGCCTGCACCGCTCATTTTTAAAATAGGAGTCGACGATGAGTTACACCATTTACTTCACTTGATCTGATTTCTCTTCATTGAGTGACGACAAGGCGCAGACAAACATTGTGCTCACCAACGTCAGGAGATCGGGTTAAACGGATATACCTGTGTTTTGACGTGTATAATATAGTGAGTCTTCAGGTGTGTTTTCAGTTTTGTGTAATTAAACTAAGTATATTCCCACCAACCATCTCATGGGACTTGTCAAGCTTTGGACTTTGCCGTTATATAACATTTTTCTGTTGTACATTTTTCGCCTGAGGCGTCTCCCAAGCTGGAAAGTCTGTCAGCTTGTGCAGTAGCAGCAGATTATCCGTACAGTCAGCGGAAACCACAACAATCTTTTCTCATCGGACAACTTTTCTCACACTTTTCTGCTGAATTTCATTGACACAATTGCAGAACTGCTGATGAATTCACACGAGGTATGGAGACGGGATAGGCTAAGAAATACAATGACCATGATATAGAGCTGCCTTTGCGTTCACCGTTTGCTACAAATTATTCCTGGAGCAAGGTGACTCCGTGTAAATATCCACAAACACATTCACATAATAGGATTACGTGCCACGTTTTCAGGGCTTTTCATTCATTGGTATGGGAGAAACCTGTATTTTGCCCTATCTTTAGCTTCAGCACATGGTCCGAAGAGATTGCTAATCAATATCGGAAATCAGTTCCGGGTGAAGAATTCTTTTCGGTAACTCTCATCGGACCCAAACATTTACAAATCACTGATACTGTGGGGTAAGCGTCAACTCGGGCTGGGATTTACTTCTGGACTGTTTGAATGGTCAAAATCGATAACTTGAGACTTAGATAGCGATGGTAAACCAAGTAAACTAAATACACATACATACGCAAAGCTCAATAGTCCAAAGTAATTAAGTAGGTAAAAGAACAGCTAATCGCATCTTCGTCTCGATAATACTACCAATGCTAGAGTACGGCTTTTCCGAGTATTGTCCCATCACCATGGGCGAGGTAGAAAAGGTTGAACGGGTGCAGCATGTAGCCACCAGCCTGATTCCCAACTTACGAGGTATGCCATATGAAGACCGATGTGAGAAACTAGGGCTGTACACCCTAGCTTATCGTCGGCTGAGGGTTGACCTCATCATGACGCACCGGATATTACATCTGAGTGATTACCCCATGTTGAGACAACTGCTTCATGTGCGCACACCACACTTCACGCGAAGACACCGGTATAAACTTATCGTACCGAAGTTAAAGCGGGTCGCTCACCAACTCTGTTTCGAACGCAGAGTGGTGAATGTCTGGAACGACCTGCCTCAGCACATAGTAGAGGTGAACTCAGTGTCCGAATTTTAGAAGCTCCTAGACAAACACTTTGCAGAGACAGAATATAATGTTCGTAACGATAAATAAGGAATATATGTCCAAGAGCGACGAATGATACAGCTACACAGAGAAAGCTCTACTCGCTGCTTCGAACCAGTTTTTAGTATTCACTATTCTTGAAAACTTGTGACATTCGCCAATTAGTTTGAGATGCTCATAGTCAAACAACTCGGGTACTCTAGGGCTATTCGTGTCAGTGTCAGCTGAATAGATTTCCGGTACGCAGCAGTTCGCAGCACGGATTCTGGAAGCGATTTACTTGTCTCAGCAATTTCTTTGTAGCTCGTGAGAGCTGGACTGATGCAGTGGACAATGGCCAGGCACTGGTCATGCTATTGGTGGATTTTTTCGGAGGTACTTCACACGATGCCGCACCTGGGGCTATCGAGGAAGCTGAACTCTTCAGGTGTGCCTGCTCGGGCCCATCACTGTTTGGTTGCATAATCGCATGGAAGGGAGCATTGGGTACAGGTGAGTCTCAGCGTAATATTTAGGCAGTCTGTCTTCATTGGCTTACCGTAAGTCGAAATGCTTGGACTGCTGCTGTTCTCAGTCTATCTGGATGACCTATCTGCGGAACAGGACGCAACATTACTATTATTTGCTGACGACCCAAAGCTCTGGGATAGGGTAATTGTTCCTGGGAGTGCCGGATCTGTTCAACGTGCCTTGGATAGGCTCCTGGATGGGTGTACTTTTATAGCTGCTCCCATTAATCAGCAAAGTATTCGGTTCTTCGAATTGGTGTAGGTTGTTCCTCCTCGAGGTACTTAGTCGGTGGGGTCGAACTCCAGTGCGCATTCGGTCAGGTTGATCTAGGCGTAATCGATTCTTCCAGTGTACACTCGGGCGACAACTGGAACAAGACCACAAGCAGAGGCTAACGTTGGCTTTTAAGAATATATGTACCTACAGAATCGTGGACGTCGACAACTTTTGCAACTGTTCTCAGTTTTCGTACGGCCATATTTGGAATATTGCGTCCAGGCTTGTGTGGGCTGCCTCTTCCGGGACCGATTGTTGTTGGAGAAGGTCACACGCGTGGATACTACGTGGATTGAGGGGTTAGGGGGGAAAAGTCTTCTCCAAACGGTTATGTAGACTGCGAATGCATTCCATGTACTTTCGATGGATTAGGGCAAATATCAACTTAACAGCACCAAATTTCGACTGTGAAATTTTGCGCGGCGTTCTCATTGTTCATTAGTCTTCCTAGAATTTTTAACGTCCGCAGGTATCGAATGAAGCACCGCAACCCTTTGTGCGATGGGATTAGGGCGGAAATTCGGCTATCGCGCCGTGTAAAGGAATGCGGAAACGCGATATCTGAACGTGTTACTAGAAATCTGTGAGTAGATGTAGCAACACGTGATATTTCCGTTCTCCTGAAAAACTTCCATTATCATAATCTATTTTTCTTTACGTCTCTCAAACCTTAGTATTGTGTTTGTTCTAATGAACTTCGATATCCTCTAGCTTTGCTTTCGCCGTTTCTTACTTCAAACGAACTCTGACGATGAGGCGGAAGCAGTGTTGCTTTCCACAGCTGGTCTTCAGAACGGTTCCACTTTGATCCGCATCCATCCAGATATTCCATGGTACGAGCGCAAACCGGCGAGGCAGAACTTAGTAGAGTTCCGCTTAAACAACACAGGCAGAACCGCCTTTGTCCATAGTGTCCCACAGTCTTATGACTCCGATGCATGCGAATCGAAAGCCCATGACCAGGAGAAGATGTGCTTTACTCTTGAGACCTTGCTCTTGGAGGATGTTGTAAGCCATTGCTCTCAAGGCTGCCAAGATAGGCAAATAACAAAGGGTGAGTTTCAAGCATAATTAAAGTTGTCAAACAAACTAGGAAGATGACATTTAGGCCAGTGGAGCGATGACAGTCGCTTCGGAACAGGCTACCCACCGAGCTCCGGTTGAGAGCGGCGAGCAAAATTGGAATCCGATTTAAAGCACCACTCCAATACTTAAACACAGCGGGGATCCCATCCGAACTTCACATTGACAGCAGGCCTGAAATTAGTGTTGAACTTCCTCTGCAATCCTGTATCTACTTACATTATTCAAACTGAGTTTTAAGAGGGCTAATTACGTGGACAGCGAACACAGCTCCAAGCGACTCGCCCCTATTACCACCGAAAAGTTGCCAACGACCGACAACACAACGGTTGGCACAACCTCTCATCCCAGCCACATGTGTTTCGGTGATCCGAAGCACTTGCTTGCATGTACCCCAATGCGCAACTGAGCCGAAATAGTTGTTAACAGGACAGGAACCACTGTTATCTACATGGACATTTCGAAGAATTCGATCACCTGGATCATTGAAATCTGCTGCACAAACTTCAGCACTACGGCATCGCCGATCCAGTATTTGAATGAATCAGAAATTCCTTCGTTAATGACAATTAAAATTGAGTCCAAACATCACTGTGTTGACCAGATTCGAATGGAATATGGCGTACCACATGGCTTAATGTTTGGCGTTTGCCTGTTCTCGGATTTCTCTGTCTAGCTAGCGAGATTTATCCCTTCTTCGCGAATGATTTAAAGATTTGCAAGTTGCCGATGAAGTGAATAATCACCGAATCCTCCAGCGCGACATTGATGAGGATTGGCATTGGTCAGTAAGCAGCACGATGCCATTCACTGTGAGCAAACGCCGCGTTGTCCACATAGGCAATCGACACGAATACATCTGCAGAATTGGGGTGCAGGAAATGTAGACAAGTTCTCAAGGACTTGATCAGCGTGTGCTGTTATGGGACGACCTCGTTTGTTTCAGATAGCTAGAGTCCACTTCGATTGAAGTAACCAACCTCGGGTCTCGTGCGGATTGCATTTGTGCGTTTGGATTCATCCACCTTCTCTCATGTCCTTTGCCTACTTTGGTGACCATTTCCAGACCGTTTCCAGAGTTGGCATCCTTGATATAAACTTGAATTTGCAATGCTCGAAAATGTCCCAACGTTGAGCAACGAAGTTTGTGAATGGATGGCGCAAGCTTCCGTACCGTCAACGACTGACGACACTCGGATTGTTCGGTGAATGCTACCGGGGCTACGTAGAGACCAGATATATTCGTTTACGAAACACTGATCAACTCTATTCCCCTCCTCCACCGCCCTTCGAAACTAAGCCCGAACACCAGCCCCAGAGACAATAACCTAGACCTGAGTCAACTGCACATTCGTCTCGATTGTCAACAAACGTTCCTCTCACTCCCAGTAGACCATCATTGGAGCTCTCCTCCGAGGTCTGTCGTCTGTGTTCCCACCTTAGCTACATTCAAATAGCGTTTGGATTCCATATCAAACGCTTTATACTCCGTTACATGAACGGATGTTCCGAATCTAATCAGGTTAACTTGCCTCATTGAAGTATAATCCACTGTGCCGCACGTAAATTTGTACATATTGGTGAGCAATCCATCAGTTATTCGCCATTAGTACAAACCATAACAACTGGCTATTTCGTTTTGCCTATACTATCTCACTCCTAAAGTCCTCTTACATACGATATTACTCCATCGTTCCGCCGATGAGTATTTCATCCGGTCCAATTACGTACTATTTGCATTTCAATTTGTTCTCTTATCAACCTACGGACATGTTAAATATGTGTTTTTACCCCATATAAACCATAGTTCCATTGTTCCTCAGCAATACTCGCCCTGCTTCAGTTGCGTCAGGCAACAAACCCTTCGGATCTCATCTTCATAACCGAGACTTGGTTGCAAGCAGACGTTACGGATGACGTAAGCGCGATTCAGGGAATGCCACATATCCGACACGTAGGTCCCAGCAGTGGACGCCATGTAATCCTATACTATCGCAAAGACTTACAATGCGTCTCATTGGATGATCTGGAGACGCGAGTCATCGATTCGCTCTGGTGCCATTTGCGCCTGAGATAAAATGCCAAATGTTTCGTGCCAGTCGTTTAGCAATCCACCAATGTCCATTCCAGTGATGTGTTCCCGCCTAATATCAACGCTGACGAAAGCTTAGTCCCAAGTTACAGCCGTTTTCTTATCTCCGGCGATTTCCACGTGCACAACCTGGATGCTTCGGCATCCCTCAGCGAAATATCCAAGGCCGAACTGTAAGAACTCCTTACAAGTATTCGTTTCTACAACCACATCACTGACCAGATACAGAGATGTTAACCAACCATCGATACTAGACGTCATACATCTAAATTGGAAGCACATGTTCCACAGGCCATTTATAGATACCCAAGTAAGGCTCAGTGATCGTGTTATCATACTATTGACTGTATCCACGGACGTCGCGAATTTTCGATTTACCGTGCTAGCCTCTACTTTTGCTTTGGAATTAACGTGTTACATATGCTTTTATGTGTGAACTATTTTTCTTTTGGGATATTTTTATACATAAAGTTTTCGTGCATTTGCTCCAGCCAAATTCGAAAATCTCATTGATTGGCCAACTGCCGTCTGTGTCCGCCATATTGAATTTGTTCTACAGTAATCTAATATGCGTTAGGCAGATCACCAGCATGACCGACAGCGTTTGTATTCTGCCTACTGGTGTGGACTTTGCAACTATTGACATCCGAAGAACTGACATTTGTAATGGCACATACGGCAGCCAGCAGTTCAAACATGGCGGAAGGCGGCCTATGCTGCATAGTGAATTGCGGTAAAGTCCTTAAGATCGGGGTATACTGTTCTCGTTGTATTAGATCGTACCATCCGTAAAGCATGGCCAAAGCCGTCCAAGAAGCGAAGAAAATAAACCAAGGTGCTGATACATTTTGGTTTTGTCCAACAACTTACGTCATTCCTGCTGTCAACCATTTGTATTTGCACAAGAAAATGTGCTGTAGGTTGCTTGAGATACTCGCGCATATATTAAATACAAAGATCTTTTATTAATGATAACACTTTCTTTGCTATTATCTCAACCAGGCAACCTAAGCTCCGTCATTAAGCCAAAGAAGGGAGCTAATCGCTCCGACCTCACTGCAGCCTCCATGTCTCTACATCCTCTGGCTAACCTCACGCCCATAATCGGACGACCTACAACCTAGTTACACTCCTTTCAGCGGTGTATCCCACATCAAGCCAGTAGTACTGGTGATAGCTTCAATCCTTAGTTCGTCCACGATTGGGAAAAGCCCCGCATCGTACGTATCAGTTGCCTCCACGAGAACGCCGGAGAGAACACTCCCGACACCGTGTAGGATTCTCCATGCCCTGTGTTCAACTCCGCCATCCGCCAACCATCGAGTGTGGACTAATCCGAGCGCAAATATCGCCCCCCTCCCCAATTATCTTCGCCATTGCCACCGCAACTACCACCCCCAACTAGCTTCGCCACTACCACCGCAACTATCACCTCAATTAGCTTTGCCACTACCACCGCAAATATCACCTCAGTTATCTTTGTCACTACCACCGCAACTATCACCTCAATTATCTTTGCCCTTACCACGACAACAATCACCCCAATTATTCTCCCACTGATCATGAGCAATGTATTTATCATCCCACACACTCACATTTCACGCATCCGGCCTTCATCCGGTCTGTGTTTGACCAATCGCATGGACTTCACTTGTCCTATATAACCAGTGTTCTGTATTCTGTATCGCATTGACGATCTGAACCCTTTCTTGTTGTTCTCGGACCGAATTGTATTTCTTTTGAAACTGCGTTGAGTGGAAGCGCTACTATTGAGGTTTGTAATATTATTGCTTCCTGATTGTTCGTTAATAGTACCGTCATCTTGTCCAGTGTTCTTGTTCTTTGACTGGCTGGATACGCGTTGGCTCAAGGCCCTTCAAAGCGAATTGTCGCTTACAATACTCAATACTGCTTCCTCGTTTGGAGTGAAGTTTGAAGTTTCGAGTGCCGTACTCAACAGCATTTCGTTTGCTTTCAACTGGATTCCGGAATTTGACGGTACTTTACGCCTTGAAGTGAATTGCAACTCACTCAATCACATCGGACGATGTCTGCAAGGAATTTTACCTCTGAAAATCCCATGGATGATGCAGCATACCGGCAAGTCATTGATGAATATCATGATGGTGCTTCTTGCTCTGGTTCACATGTTAGCCATAAGATTGAGCATAGTATTATTTCCCGTCCTTCGTCCGCTGTAATGACTGTAGCGGAGTTAAGAAAAAGACAGTCAGATTTGGATAAGCAGAAGCGTTTAGTAGATCTTGAATTAGAAATGGCCAAGCTTCGAGTAGAATTGGAAGAAAGCAATGTCCACTCTAATCTTAAAGTGATATCGGCCCCTAGTTCTGGTGAGAGGAATCAGGGTATAGGCGCTTTTGTTGATCAGTGTCAGTTGTCGGCAGCCGAGGCGTACGATCACAGAGCCAATCGGGGTAGGTTAGTGTCACAGCAGTGCCTACAGCTAGATCTGCCAAAGGTTGAACTAGAATATTTTGATGGCAACCCTGCAAAGTCTTGGAAATTTGTAAAGCAGTTCGAATACTACGTCGAAAGCCGCGTGTTTGACAGTGGCCAGCGACTGCTTTATTTGATTCATTATTGTCGTGGCTATGCCAAGGAGGCCATCAGTGAATGTGTGATGTTGCCTCCCTCTGTGGCCTACGATAGAGCGAGAAAGGTTCTCCGTGAACTCTTTGGAGAAAGCCATGTCGTAGCCAGATCGTTAATTGATGGTCTCATGACTGGCTTGAGGCCACTCTCTGCCAACCCAGATGAATTGAGTAAATTGTCCATGAAAATGGAAAATTGCTACATCGCTCTGTCGCAGATGAACTTTACTGCGGACTTGAATTCCATTGCAACGATTGAACGATTAATGCGTGTTTTACCCAGCAGCCTTCAGGCCCGGTGGGCAAGGGTAGCAGATTCGATCACGCATGATGGGCGGGAGGTCGATTTCAAGGACTTGGCTGATTTCGTTGCCGCGGAATCTCGTGTTGCGCGAAGTAGATTCGGTCAAATCGCTTCGTCAAATGCGTCGCGGCAGCATTTAGATGCCAGACCACCGCTAGTAGAGCACAGACGAAACGATCGTAGCCACGTCCTCTACACCTGGTCAGGTGCCTCTCCTAAAACAGCGTGTTTGAATTGTGGTAGTGATCATGCCACGGCCTCGTGCCGTAGTTTTCTCTCTTTGGATGTTCCTAGCAGGTGGAGGCTCATGAAGTCCAGAAGTGGGTGCTTCAGGTGTCTAGAAACAGGTCACAAATCTGCCACCTGTCAAAATAGCAAAGAATGTAATGTGTCTGACTGCAGAGGGCATCATCATCCACTGCTTCACTCAGAGTCCAGACAAGTGACTTCACCGACCGTAGCGAACACTTGCACTGCTACCTTCACTGCACAGCAGCAGGTGTGTTTGGGAGTGCTACCAGTGCGTATAGAAAGCCAAAGAGGATTATTGGAAACACATGCCCTATTAGATACAGGTTCGAATGTAACTTTGGTAGAAGAAGGACTTATGGAAGAAGCCGGCATCGGGGTCACTCCAACTCGTTTGGAATTCACGACGATGTCGGGCACATCCTCGATCGAAGCGGGTTATGTAGGTTTCACTTTGTCATCCCTAGATGGCACTGGTTCGATTTCTGTTAGGCAGGCCTACTGCTTGCCAAGACTGCCCTTGGAACCCATTATAACCCCGAAGAGGGATTTGGCGCGCCAGTGGCCACACATGGCGGATATACCATTTGAGGAAATCCGGGATAGTCGGATCCGAATACTCTTAGGTGCTAACGTGCCAGAGGCACACCGGCATTTAGAGCAACGTCTGGGGGATAGAAATCATCTTTTTGCTGTGAAAACCTTACTCGGTTGGACGTTGCCAGGCCCAGTTGGAGAAGGCAGAACTGCCGTTGATTCCGTACATGATTGCCATGTTAGTAGGCCGACAGCTGAAGAACAGTTAGGGAGATTGTGCAACAACGACTTTGCTCGTGTGGATACAGGTGATCATGCACTCTCAGTGGAAAATAAACGCACGATAGCCCACGTTGTTACAGTATCGGCAGAGCCCCCTCTGTTCCCCGCCAAAGCAGAGCCTATCATTAACAGTAGGCCTCCTAACCTGCTGACGACAATTGCGGTTGATCAACCAGTTCTCACGCCTAATGATCTGCTGATACTCAGATCGAATACAGAGGGAACAGCACCAGCGATGCTTGGTAACGGGTCTGCACAATGTTGTAGGCAAACTAACTACTTAGCCACACTAATTTGGAAACGGTGGAGCAAGGAGTATCTCACATTAATGCACCTGAAGCAAAGGTGGCCGAAATTACAACGCAACGTTAGACATAAGGACGTGGATTTAGTTACTTCGGATTCACACTGTCGGGACAGTTGGCCTTTGGCAGTGGTTGAGAGTTGTAAGACCACCCAGGACGGCCTAGTAAAGACAAGGTCGGTTAGAATAAATGGGTTGTTTGCGCGCGATGTTATAAAGATCTGCCTTATCGTGGTCAGTCCCGGCTGTTGAATCACCGCAAGTGGGAGGTGGGTTTTCGGATCTGCTGCCTCAGGGAGGACCACGGTGAGTTCAACAGACCGAAGTGGATAAGTTTAGGCGTACCGTTGTAAGTCCTACTCTTCTCCATAGTGGATGGAGCAGGTTAGGGTGAACCAGAGTACCTCGAGATCCCGTAGTGAAATTTCTGTCCGAAATTTGGCGGGAGTGTAGGATTCTCCATGCCCTGTGTTCAACTCCGCCATCCGCCAACCATCGAGTGTGGACTAATCCGAGCGCAACTATCGCCCCCCTCCCCAATTATCTTCGCCATTGCCACCGCAACTACCACCCCCAACTATCTTCGCCACTACCACCGCAACTGCCACCTCAATTATCTTTGTCACTACCACCGCAACTATCACCTCAATTATCTTTGCCCTTACCACGACAACAATCACCCCAATTATTCTCCCACTGATCATGAGCAATGTATTTATCATCCCACACAATCACATTTCACGCATCCGGCCTTCATCCGGTCTGTGTTTGACCAATCGCATGGACTTCACTTGTCCTATATAACCAGTGTTCTGTATTCTGTATCGCATTGACGATCTGAACCCTTTCTTGTTGTTCTCGGACCGAATTGTATTTCTTTTGAAACTGCGTTGAGTGGAAGCGCTACTATTGAGGTTTGTAATATTATTGCTTCCTGATTGTTCGTTAATAGTACCGTCATCTTGTCTAGTGTTCTTGTTCTTTGACTGCCTGGACACGCGTTGGCTCAAGGCCCTTCAAAGCGAATTGTCGCTTACACACCGGTAGCAACCCCGAGTAACATTAAGTTAAAGCAACCACCACATGTTACCAAACCATTTAAAAGTTGTTCAACCGTACCCTTAAACATGCAGCTACTAGAAGAAAGCACGGTGCTTTGACTGTTGTATTCAAGCACGCTCTTGAAGCGCAGACTAGTAACATAACAGGGAAGCTGGTGGATGACCGTTATCAGTAGAATGCCATTCTTTGTGCAATTGGCATTTCAGTTGAACCCATGACACAGAGACCGGTGCAACATAACCCAAATTCAGTGCAGTACGGTGAACCTCGACTACTCTGGGTTACAATAATTTCCACATATGACACAGAGGCGTTCTACTGTCGTCGATTCGGCTCCGTAACTCATCACATGAGGTGCATATTCTTTAGGATATCGCTTGGAACGAGCGTCCTAAAGAGAATAGCAACCAGGAAGAAGTTCGTACATCTGACAAAAAGCGGACGATACTTGTTTACAGCG
>CALYDF020001763.1:0-24680 GCA_944474145.2 Dicrocoelium dendriticum
GACCGTTTGTATAAAGATGATGATGTGCCAGTCGATGGTGCGGTGGTTTTTTCTGCACGGCACTGAAACCTGGTCGTTGTACAAGAAGGATAGCCGATATCTAGGGCGCTTCATCAACAGTGCATGCGTCGCAATCTGTGCTTCAGTTGTGTGACAGAGTTGCAACCACGTAGGTGCTCCGCCGCAGGGTTACTGATAGTGTGGACTGCATACTTCTGACGCAACATCTGAAGTAGTTCGGACATGTCTGTCGTTTAGCTTCGACGTGGATACCGAAACAGCTGCTATATAGCCAAATGCGTGCAAGGAAGCAGAACATGGACAGACCGAAAATACGTTAACCGGACATGATCAGTTTGAGTTTAGCACGAATTATTGCCCGATTTAGATGTTGGGAATCAATGACAGTGGATCGTCACCAATGGCCAGCCCACGTCCAAAATGTGGTTTACAAGGCGCATCAGGAAGAAAAGCAGCAGTTATAGAAGCGACAGGTGCCACTGGATTCTACTCCATTAATGTCAAGCGTTTGGTGCCGTTACACCTACGGTCGTGAGTGCCTGAGCCATGTCGGTCTGATAAGCCACTGGAGTGGTCACGATTTAGCTGTATTGAAGAGGCGACGACTAAGTCGAGTAGGTTAGCCTCACTGCTGCTCTGCGTCCGATTTAATTCCAGTTAGTAATCCAAACCAAAACAATGATGTCGATGTGACGCGTGTGTGTAACATCATCGCTACAGTTGGTGTGTGCTTGTGAATGGGTGCTTGCATACTTTCTCAAAATTCAAGTGTTTGCTGTTTGACATCTACAGTGTGGCTGCGATTCATAGGAATGTTACGTGTCAAGCAACCTCTACCCCGCTTACTGGATCCAGAAGTTTGTCAGTGGTGCAACGCAAGCCATCGATGGACGCTGCATACACGCAGCCCTTCTGTGGCTGTCCTATATTGGCCGTAATGACAGACAACTCTGGAAATCTATGTCGCTAACCATGCCCCCTAAAGACTATCATCTATTATTTCAATGTAACCATGTACTGTAGTCACAGCCAAAATCACTGAAGAAAACATATGCTTGTACTCGATACAATCACATTGAAAGCCTAACAGAATAGCTGAATTCTATCCCAAACAGATTATTTTTACATTAATTCGAGTGTGTACCTACCGGTGATGCAATCGCGTTATACACCGTTATACTTGTTTGATATATGATTGAAATGAAACAATTCGTCATGCATTACGCATCATCCACTGAATAGTTTCAAGACAACGTCTGACATTCGATCATTATCGTAAATTTCAACTTACATACGCTTCTCTGTTCCCTCTGTGTCTAGTACTCATCTACCTTTAAAGTCAGTGCACTGCTTCATACGATAAGTTTCAGCAAAGGCACTAGAGCATCGACTGCGCTGTATGTGAGGAGGTAACATTTAGCATGCAGTTTGGCTTTTGTCAAAGACGATGATTTTCATAGACTCCAACGAAATCGTACTGTATTTGCGACACGAGTGAATACCTTTTGATTTCTTTCAGCTGATAAGCTTACCGGATGGG
Source organism: Dicrocoelium dendriticum (assembly GCA_944474145.2). Classification (NCBI taxonomy): domain Eukaryota; kingdom Metazoa; phylum Platyhelminthes; class Trematoda; order Plagiorchiida; family Dicrocoeliidae; genus Dicrocoelium; species Dicrocoelium dendriticum. The sequence continues at coordinate 1,562 of CALYDF020001763.1, forward strand.
ATGAGGGTATCCGGGTGTTCTCCCAGCTGGCGGATTTGGCTGCAAACGTTTCATCATCAGGCTAGACGACATCATCAGTGCGATAATGTCGGTACATCTGGACACCGAGAATCATCAATTTGATTTAGAGAATGTCAGGATCATAGGCAGGGCAAAAAGTCGAAAAGCACGCGAGTTCACCGAGGCTTGGTACTCGGGAGAGAACTCAGTCAACAGGCACTTAGATCTAGACACTGCCTATGAGACACTGAGGGTCAAAAGAATAGTCCGCCCCAGGTTAACAGGACGATGGAACCTCATTGAGGCGGACTCTAGCCAACAATACGGGAGAGCTGACTACACGGTCAGCTCATGTGGACCAATCGACTCCTGACGTTCGAATCAATTGATCAATAATCACTTGGATCTGTAAGTGGCCCGCATAAATCGCACTGATGGTGTCGTCTAGCCTGACGATGAAACGTTTGCAGCCAAATCAGCCAGCTCGGGGAACACCCTCATACCCTCATCCGCATCCCGAGCTACAAAATTCTCACTGATTTACCGGATGGGTTGCGTAAACTTAAATTACTAATCAAGGCGCAACAGTTTAACGTGACATGGATAGCGTGCACGTGAATTTGTGAGCCATTCCAATGGTTCAGAAGACCTAGTGCACTGAAGCAACTCCAGCGATATGCGCGTCAGCAGGGTACTCTGGAGAGATAGAGTTGGATGGCAAGTTACTACTGAGAAATCAAACCCATTTACTCCGTGTCAAGCAATAGGCGCTCAAATTTAGGTTTGCTGCATACATAATCTATCACACCAGCTTCAACCACTGCTCCAAATGCCGAATTAAATAACACATTAAGCAAACTCTAGCATGCATTGGAGAGGAATGCAGACAGTTTCTTGCGAATGCATATGCTGAGAATTCGTTTGAAAACATTTCCTCATTTCACATCTGATTGTGATCACTTGTTTTGCAGATAAGTGAGATAATTTTGATTGCAGAAAATATATTTTAAGTTTTGAAGTATTCAAGACAGCGTTGCAATTCATCAACAGATAAGATCGGCCAAACCAACATTCTGCGCATTTTTAGAGGGAATTTCGACATGGTTGACTAATTGAAGATTCTACAAAATGGTGTCTAACAACAATTATAGCTGTCTTGTTTAATACAAAGAATCTTTGATCTTATTCAGGATATACTTGATGCGTTGATTGCAACTATCGTTAGTTTCTTGGTACCAGTAATAAAAGTTGTGGGATTAATTAAATCCTTCCTTTCCTTTCTTTTATATTTAACACTTTAAAATGCACGTAGCAAGTTGATACAATAAAGTTTTAATTTAACTATGCATTTTTGAACATATGTTGTAAACGTTTCTGTTGCAGATCTTACTATTTTACATGTTATTTTTGTGGTACTACCATTAAAGTTAGCAACCTACCGATATTTACTAAAGTCGTCAAATCAACATAAACCTTGTGTACCCGACTGCGCACATTTTTAGCAACTTTTACATCAGCACTGCAGCTAAAATTTTGGGGAACAGAAAGCGACTTAACAGAACAGGAAGTGGTGAAGACAACGAAACAATTAATACATACGTTCACTCAAGCAAACCTTCACACGTGATACCAATGATCTTAGAGTTCACAAGAAAACGTTAGCAATACGGCAAAAGAATTATAAAAAGAAGCGGTGCGAGAATAGCGAAGCTTAAATTTTGAACACGTTGATGAGAAGGAACGGGTTTTCGATAATTCATCGTGCAAAAGTTGATACGGATCGGTTAAAATCCATGAAGAAAATCGGTGACATGCATCAAACTGCTTGGTAACAACGAAACCTAAAAGTGACTCTCGGGGTAATCCACGGCATTTAGTGATGAACTTAGTCGAACGGACAATGATTCTAAAGTTTTTTGAAGGTGACCATGGAAAACAACAGGCGAGCAGTGCAACTAATGAGGGAGAATAGCGGTAGTTGCGAATTTATATATTAAATAGCGTAGTACTCTAAGAAACTTGAGCCGCAAGGCAAATAATGATAGTCCCTTTACCTTGCGAAATGTTTCCTCGATGTGTGTAGACCATGTTAAGTTTTGGGATAAAAATACGCCAAGATAACTAACACTGAGTGAACTAGGTACAGCGCATTCGTTCACAACAATGGGGCTCGAAGCACTGGGCAGAGTGTGACATTTGTCAGCAAGGCGAAGAGAAATGTTTACTTCTCAAACTTTGAAGCGTTAGGGACAAGGGCTCGGGAAGACGACCACTCTTCAAGCTCGTCCAATCCTTTTTGAAGCGCCAAGAATGGCTCGTTGGTGGGTACGACGCTACCTAAGAAAACGTCATAGGCGTACCTGTATCCAATGAAACCTGATTGAATAGGAAGTCTCTCGATGTACAAAGAAATCAAAAGAGGAAAGAAGATTCCTTCCGTAAAAGACCCTCAGTCCTTACCAAGGGTGGAGGGCATTTGCCGTTCAGTTGGGTGAATCGCGAATGATTTGCAAAGTAATTTCCAATTAGTATGCACGCTGCAGTTTGCACATCGTTTGTGGAAAATAGGTTGCGAAGCATTAACCTGTCGACACGCCATAAAGCATTTGAATGATCCAGAAAAATCAGACGTACTACCTTACATTTAGTATCTAACGAGGATACTATTGAGTAAACCAGGTAGTCCACTGCATCCAAGGAGGAGCGTTTGGATTTATATGCAAACTGAGGGGCATCACTTGATAGGGGCTTGTAGAAATTAAAGGCATAAGCAGTCGTTCTAAGACTTTCAACAGGAGAGATGTACAAGCAATGGGACGAATTTGTGAGCTTTTTCTTTGGGTCTGGCGTTATCCTGACGGGTCCTCACATATCGGGAATACCGCCACTGTGTAGGCAACCACTGAACCGATATGTTTAATGTAAGAGGAGGGAGTCGGCGCACTCCTTGAAAACCATTGGTGTTAGAGTATAATGTCATCCGGTCTTCCTGACATGCAGACTCCTGAGTTCCTGGTAGACCTCAAGGTGTTGGAATGCAAATGTTGGACAAAGTGCGGAGTGTGATAGCAGGCGAAATGAAGACAGGGAGCAGGCATTTTGAGGGGCAGATCGGAATTCAGGATCTAATCAATCCACATCTACAGACCCTAAATGTTTACTAGAGCCCTTACGACACAGTTGTTTCAAAAGCTGCCACAGGTCAAATCAGTTGTTGTTAGATAAAATGGTAGCAATGTACAGGCCACTCAATCCTATAACCGCAGTTTTTACGGCTGAAGAAAGTAACTTGAAACGATCGCGCAGTTTACTTTTATATATACGGTCTTTCTTCCTTCTAAATTGTTGGAGTAATGGGGAGGAGAGCCGGTGTGCCTTTAAGTAAATGGTCTCAAGTGGGCAGCAAAAATCGAAGCAGAAATTGCGATAGTCGCTTAGAAGCTCACATTGAATGGACAAATCGTCGTTGTTGAAAACAGTAAAATTCGTGGAGCACAACGTTGTTTAGCTGCCATCATAAAATGTTAGCTAGTAGAGCAAAACGGTTGAGATTTTGAATCAGCACATAAATATATACTTCGAATTTGAATCTGTTTCTTGCTCAAGCAAAATAAATCGTATACTACCGTTATTTAAAGAAGTGTTTATTCTCATTCCTGTGACAGTTTCTGGCTATGTTCCGCGCAACTGGCTCCACTAGTCTACTGAGGGGCAGGGAAGAGTCGCAAACATTGTACATATCAATTTAACACAGAAAACAAGCACGAAACTTAAATCCCATACTCATCCCCCAGGCTTAATTGTAGCGTAATTTCTACCCAAGTGTAAACACGCACTGCTTTCGATGTCGTCCTTTTACGAATTACTTATGTGCACATGGAAACAAAGTTCTGCCCGCACCAACGAGGCCATGCCTTTAATCGGCTGTCGCCTTTTCAAGCGAACGACTTGCATTAGCTTCCCGTTACGAGGTTTTCAGATTTCGCTAAATACTTGGTGTTCTTTGGTTAGAAAATCTGCATTGTCACAAATGCTGTTCCACGTCGATTTGTTTGAAAATCGCCTTTGAGTTAGTGTGCGTATTCGATGAATTCCACTAAATGCGATATATAATTTGCCCAATTCTCGTCCTGCTCGAATAACTGCACTTTAATACTATGCCTACAACTGGATGTGAATTATTGACCTTTATTTCGGATGACACCTTTGATCACAATGATGATTTCGAATTAAATGTTTAATACTGTTCTTTTACAACATCCGCAGTGGCTTACTTTTAAAGATGGAAATGCACCTGCTCCGGTAATTAAGACTATCTTGACTACTCCTCTGCATTTGTACAGCTTCGATTGCTTCTGCAAGTACGGAGCTTCGGAAAATGAAAGTATATGTTACTATGCAAATTATTTAATTACCTATATTCCTCCAGACTTGGAAATTCTTTGTAGCTGCATCAGCCCTCCAATCCACATAAAGAGCAGTTCAATATCTACCACATAGCTGTCACCTATTCTAGAATACTTCGAAAAGGTCGGAAGCAAACAGTTCAGTACTTGTTCAGTGTCTAAGTTAACATACAACACTTCGCCCAACCAGCGAAAATTAAGGGAAAGTACCATGGTAATTGCTTTCCTACTTAGCTCCAGTCTTTGCGTAAGCGCTTCAAATACAAGCTGTTATTTTTAATAAGAAATAGTGAATGATTGTATCTAGACTTCCAGTTGCTTCTATTCCTCGGATATCATAGAAAGAACTTTCTCCAGAATGTGAATGGCAACCAAGGGATCACACGAACTAACCACACTGAAGCCACAAGCGTGGCATTTTGCTCGATCTTGAGTTGCTTCCCTCGTACCTCTATAACGAAATAGTCGTAATGTCAAGCTTTCGGGAAATTAAAATATATTCCGTTCCAGGGATCCGAAGCGGCCTTGAGGTGGTGACTGGTGACCAAGTTGCTAACATCATGAGCGCTTAGTTATCTACTTACTTAAAAGGTCCTTCAGTCGTCAGCATCATCACCATGATGAAAGACTTCTTGGGGTAGACTGAACGTCTTAGGCCAGATCAGTTTTGGTGACCGAGCTCTTTTCACATTGGTCAGGACGTCTTCGTACCACATCACGCAGGATGTCTCGAAGAAACCATAAATAGATTGTCTGTAAATGCCACAGACGTCTTTGTCTCGTGGTCCATTAGCAGACACGGTAAGATGGAATCTGCGTCTGACCGATTAAATGTTGCTTCTCGGTCCATTCACACAAAAGGCACGATGATTGTATGTAACCATCGCATTCTTGAAGGCTACAAATAAACACTTGGATCAGCGAAGAAAGTTTCTTTGTAGCGTTGATCGGTGGTTTAACTCAGACAGCTATCAGTGTGATAAGATCTTGGGCAGCGTATAGGGAAGGAGCCGGAATTGATCATGTACATTAATGGGCAGCTGGGTGAGATCCGGTTAAGCATCGCCCAGATAACCTGTTTTTTACTCCCGGACGAGGTTGGGCTATTACAAGTGAACATTAAAAACTGGACGCAAAGATCAGGATGAAATTGATGTCGCACGAAGCCCAATTATTTTATTGTACTACTGTTGAAGGGAACATCGAAGTGTACTTGAATTTGCCTTTAGAAATAGATCGACTTGACGGTCAACTGAAGCTTTGTTTTCCTTTTGTCGGATTATTGTGGACTGCATCTACATGGGCTATTGTGACCATGGTAGTTCTAAACTGACGTCTCACTAAACTATTGCTGTGCGGAAACACTACTGAATCTAATGAATAGATTGCAAACGCACAATAACTGTGGTACTGTTCACTGAGATTTGCCAACAAGCAGCAAGTTCATACACGTTCTCTAATGCACGTAGTGGACTTGTCCTCCAACCAGCTCAGGTTTTGCTGTCTGACAGCTGGCAGTTGACAGACTGCATCCCGGCCACAGGTGTGCGAATCAGTCTCCTAGGCGTCCGTTTGACCTAGTCAACATTGAGATTCAACGTGAGATGGGGATGCTGATACTTCAACTCTCGGCCTCTTACTGACCAGAATTTTGTAGCTCGTAACTATAGTAAGGCAAATTTATGGACAGCTGAGTGGCTGATTTATCGCATACATAAGTTTCTCTGGTGTGGGAGAATCGTTTCCCTGCTATCAAATTCCAAATTTGTACCTTGCAGGGCGAAGTGTATTTTAATCAGCAGGACTAAATGACACTACATATTGTCTCAAATTTCACACACAACTGGTGTGACAGCAGAAATGCTTTGAGCTGAGTGCAACACTTCCTGCACAGAATAAAGCACAAACATGACCCTGTATCGATTGTATCGGATGAAAATATAGTAACATAGTCGTAAATCGATCACACAAGGTACTGAACCAAAGCAGTCAAAACTGATGGGTGGCCAACATGCAGAGGTCTCGATTCATAAGGTTTACATGATTGATCATCAAGTACTAATAGTTAAAACGATCAAATTAGAGAGGCGGTCAGGATATAGACTTGGTCAACTTCGTAGGTTTTAATGAACTGCTATTCAGCTGTAACTGTAACACTCTGGACGACGGTGAATACTTCTCAGCTCCACAATGTGAAGCACCAGCAACATTTCCATGAACAGAACCATGAATGTGGACAGCCTTAATAAGTAGATTTTTCCAGATGGTGGATGAAAAATAAAACTGGAGACGTTTCTTGTATCAACTGAGGTTAACTAATGAAGTTGGTAAGCAAAATGTCTTTGGAAAAAATAAAACGATCCTAATCAGACCAAGTCTACCACTATTGACCGCAAGCCCTCGACCATCGGCGTTCAATCTCAGTTACTCATGATCCAAAATCCAACATCGAGTGTACACTGTGTTTTAACTATCGCATGTTTTGCTCCAAAGAAAACGGCAGAGATTATGTAACGCACTTAACGATAACAGTAATACAGTATTGTGCAAGTGTACACCGCCCAAATGGTTAACTATCACTAATTCACAAACGGATTTGTCAATACACTCACCAAATAAATAACAAGATAAACGTTGTGGATGATAATATAGTCAACTCTATGGGATTGGCCAAACAAAATACTGTGTTACTGGCATACAATGAGAGAATTTACCTATCATTCAAAGCCATTCGGGCATTAGGAATGGATGATTCTGGAGGTGGAAACTTATAGTTTTAATGTAGCGTTTTTTCGAGTTTTTTTCACAGCTACACAACTTTAAAACATGCCAAAAACATACGGTTCCTTATGCCGTTGTGACCGTATCTGGCGCAAAGTTTAACCTCCACTACTGTCTACTTATTTTTCGTACTGTTCTCCACAACCAGCCATTTTATTACCAACCCCAGTTCTCAGCTACGAAGGTGTAAGTTTCCAAATCGCATTTTCCGGCTCACAATGAGGTAATTTACAGAATGCATCCACGAGTCATGGGCAAGTTATTCCGGTGCATTTGGGAGTGGTCATACAAGTGCAACATTTCCTAGTTCACCTGTATTCAATGATGCCCATGTTCGCATGAAAAGCAAACCATAAATATAGCAAGTAGCAGTCAAAATGCCCTTTCATTTTATGAGGCCTACGACCTTGGTGGTTATGGGCACAATGCATTTTGGATCAGATTAGACCTGAGGCCACCTCCACGCACTAAGAGGCCGCAATGGTTAACACATACACAAGGAGCCGGATGCCTCAGTGCTCTCAGGGCATCGAGGAACGAATAATCTCGCTTTCAGCATGTTTTGGAAAAAGAGGAGCCATGTGAATCTATCACACCGATAAAAATCTACCATCGCATCTAATGAGCGTATGCACAGCTGTCTGGAACAGTATTTGTACCGGTATTGCGATATCATTAAACAATCCCAACTGGTAGTAAGAAGAATATTGCAGTGTGCGGTTTTGTTTGTTCCTTTCCTCAAACTGCCGGTGAGATAGCCAGGTGGAAAAAGTTTGGCATATATTCGTATGCAACAGTGTTGATTATCGAGAGGGACGGGAAGTTGAAATGTGGCGGAAATAACATGTCCATATGGATCGGTCTGCAGAACAATTTGTATTCACATTCATAAATATTCTACGCCACGCAAGAATCTCACCAACGACCTCAGAGCTGAATCACCTGATAAGTCGAAAAACACTTTTTCTTTAGTGGTATTAGTCTCATGGTTCATTGGCGTACAAACATCTGGTTTCCCTAGGAAGCAATCGGATAACTAATGAAGTGTTGTTCTTCGAAACTGCTGTGTTCTTTACAGCAGTCCTCATTGAAATTCCCGACGAATCATATTAATTGCATCAGTATGGTTTGGGGTTTTATAGCTCTAACACGGGAGTTCCAGCAGCTGCGCGAATTAACATGATTGTTTACACCTGAAAACGCTCCGACACACATCAGTAGAATCACCACTACGGCTGTGTACAAACACCAAAAGCGGTGTTTCACTTTGAAATTCTTCGCAATGGGTATAATTTACGAATCCTGGTTAAAGCATTTGTACATCCTTTAATCTGGTAATGAATTCAGTCAGTGGTGTATAGCCACAAATTATCTCTGGTGTTTATCCCGGTTCGATGTTGAACCATGTCGAAAGGCGGCGAAGAGAGGTCACGCAGGGAAACAGATATGGCAGCAGTGCACTAGCAGGTGCAGGGCTACCGTCGTCTCCTCAGGTGTTTTATGCCGTGGGAGGTCATCGTGTCAGTTAACTGTCTGTACGAACATTACCCACGAACCGGTCGGTTGGAATCAGTAGTGCAGTTTTATGTGGTATGCGAGTAGTGCATTGGTAACGGTCCTCGAAATAAGTATTGGCGATTCGGCGCAGTTGTACACACGCATTGTCTGTCTGTGTCCGTTTGGGGTGTATTTCATTGCCCTGAACTTTACATTGTTCTTCCCCCCCATTTCGAGGCGGTGTCGAGCAGACGCACAAAACAAGATAAAGATTGATGTCTATTCGATGCAAATAGAAAGAGTATTTCTATTACGGTCTACACTCCGGCGCCGATACCTGTAACGGTGTTTTAAGTGAACGGTTGTATCAAATACTTTTATATCCCTTTGTGTATCCCTGCTTAGTTTGACGAATTTCAACTCAACAGCTGGTGATCCGTGTATCAAGGCGAGTTAAATTCAGTTTCAACCTGCGAAATTTTAACTTTTAACAATGATAGCATTAGCAGCAAAATAGAATTTCTTGACAACTGAACTCGTCATCCGATGTCAAAATTTATGCAGGCAAACGTGCCCTACTTATCCGGTGTGAGCAGATCTGAAGGCACTAGACAAATATATCACGTCAGCAAGCAGCCACGCCACGTCTAATCGCGATGGTCACATGTGGTAAATGGAAGAATGTTTTCCCTATGTTCTTATGTAGTCCAATGTGCAGTTGTTAACTCTAAGCATTACTCCTTACCAACAGAACAAATGAGTTGTGTTAGGTGGATGTACTGATATTCCGATGAGGCATGTCAAATGCTGTACTTATTCAAAATAAGTCGATAATAAGTACTTGGGTTGAATGAAAAGATTTGCACTTCAAGAAAACCAAACCAGGTACAGAGCCCTTTCTCCTTTTATTTTTCAACACAATCACTCTCAAGCGCACACACTTCCTCCAGCGGTGCCAAAGCATCTTTATCCCAGTGGAAAACTGCTCTTCAGATTGCGACTCTACAAACACCTCCACGGCTTCACTGAGGTCACTGTCGTCGAGAAACTGTTTGCCAGCTAAAGCAGTATGCACTTTTGGACTAAAGTGGAAGTCAGAGGGAGCAAGTAGCTGGGAGCAGCAGTCGTCGGTTGTTTTCTGAGAAATAGAAGACTTGGGGGCTAGAGCATTGCCACGGTGTAAAATGACCCCTCTCGTCAGCATTCCTGGTCACTTTTCTTGAATATTTTCTGAGACGTTTCAGCTCACAGTAATACTTTCCGGTGATTGTGTGACTTCTTTCAGGTCAGGAGTAAGAAGCTTTGGGACCCACTGAGTATCATCCATCAGAATATTATCTGCTCGCACCTGGTAGATGCTCAAACTCTTCGCCACCTGACGAATTGTTAATCAGCGATCTTCGCTGAACATAACCATTACTAGGTCAAGATTTTCTTGGTGGTGACGGTTAATGGTTTCCCTGACCTGGGCTCATCTTCAATACTCTCCTTCCGCCCTAAAATATCTTGCACCCAACATTTAACTGTGGCATATAAAGGGCCATTATCATGCGATAATTTGGAGATATCTTGGTGCATTTCATGTGGTGACATTCCTATGAGATAAAATATTTGAGCACTGCACGATGCTCCAATTTCTCCATTTTCGCCAATTCGGAGACCCTGTTCACTCCAAGTGTCCGCTGAAATGAAAGAAAAGAGATAGACATATGAATTGGTATAATATGAATAAGGAAAAATGGTAGCCTATAAATGCTTTACGTGGCTTGCCTATGTATCTGATTTCTGTGTCAGGCTCAAATGTTTTCATTCAACCCACGTAAACAGTACATTTCTCATTAGTGGAGGGCGCGGTATATGTGCCTGTTCCCACTGGATTACACAGACAGATACTCAAAATCAAACCTCGGTGGATCTGTACACGCCAAATTCTGGGGTTATTCTTCAGTGGTTCAATCAATGATAAAAGGTGCGAGCTAGGGAAATTGACATCAAAGTGGTTTAAAAATGCATCAGTAGTCTGTGGGATGGTATCGATAGAAAGGAAAAAATTGATTGCACATGAAGAAAAGACATTTGAACTAAATTATCTTCCAAAGGATTTATATGCGACGCGTTAGACTAGTGTGAATTGGCATGCAAAATGAAATATTAGTGCTCGTAAACCCAAGCAAATTAATCGAGCATTTTGGCTGCTGTTGATTTTGTGTCAAAAACACTAAAGGAAATATACGGTACACACTTTTCGTGTCGATGTGGCCTTCCCAATCAGATAATTAAGCAGCTATCGGGGTAACAGGATCGCACCGTTTAGTGTGGTTTTAGCAGACAGGAGGCAGCTTAACAGTTAGCCGGAACAGTTAGATATTTGTATTCTTAAGTTCTACGCTGATTGCTATTAACAATTTATGGAATGCAGCACATGGCTTCATATACATCACTGCATTTGATATTTAAGTTAAACCATGCTGCCAAAATTTCCTTACGGTTATTCTCCCGGTTCGCAATCAGAAATACGATGCCGGATGATAAATCTCTCCGATCTAGGAAATGCCCTTTCCGTTGGACCTCTATGCTCCCATGTCTATTGCCAACCTTATTTTCTCACAATAACCACAATATATTCCAACTCTGGCACTACTTTCATAGACCGGTGTCCAAAAATTTTCATAGCACACAATTATCTCTACACTTTGAAATAGAAAGATCGAAAGGCGTATGTTGTGAGACGACTCGAACATTTCGTGCGTTCTCTACTCACGAATTTGTAACCTAAGGGAAATCAACAACACTGTGACGCCGGGCTGATCAGTGACCTGAATGACGTGTTTCACAATATCATGATCAGCTTAGCTTTACTGGAGCTGATTCCGTTTTCGATTACATTTAAATGGGTTAACTCTCCCGTGGCTCAAATATATAACGCCCAATGTGAAATTTCTCTTGAACTGTATTTCTTTTCGCGAAGACTGTGTTCGAATAGTCAGTGATCTCCAGCGAGATGGTGGCAATGGAAACTGAATGTTGTGAACAAGGTACCCTACTTAGCTTTATTCAAATGCTGTTGTTAAAGTGACATCCACAGCTACGATCACCATAAGTACGAGCAGCTGACTTTGAATTATTTGATTTTGAGAAACCGCCTTATCACATTGGCAAAGCATACGGTCAAAATAACCGGAATCACAGAGAGTGATAAGCTGTAAGGAGCTAGTTCATGCAGCACGTGTGTATTCGATTCCGTGGATTAAAACGGATGCCTACACAAATTGTAAATAGCAACATACGGAGATCCAGCCACAGTTTAGCATCCGAGTAAGTCTTTCGGGTAATACCAGTTTGTTCCAGTTAACAAACAAGGTTGAGTCCTATTCACCTCTTGTTCATTCTCGTCACAAAGTGAAAACCTCGATGCTTAGAGGCTGAAAACGATCCAAACAAACTAACAACCATGTGACGAGTGTAAATCTGTAAAAACTCTCTTGCAAGAAATCGTTGACAACATCCGATTCCACACTTGCCTGTCACTGCGGCCTCCATAGGACAGCCCAAGAACGTCTGCGCCTACACAAGGACCATAGGTGCCTTGAGCTGTACCACTCACAGCTCCATGAACACACCTCATATACAGTGTAAATCCCAAGGAATAGTATCGGCAGCCGTGTGGATGGGAGCCAGGTTTCATTAACGGATAAGACCCACACTCCTTCAACATGCATATTAACAATATTGCTGTCAATCTAACGGGAATTATGCGTAGCAGACGTACACAAGGCCGATTCACATTGGGTGCATGGAACGACTCTTTGAGGCTAGCACGGCCACGAGGACCGTGCACTACGTAGCGCAAAGCAACGACTAACTGTCTCCATTGGATCATATAATCGACGCAGCGGTTACTCGACAGGTAAGCTACTTGTCAACACCCACATCTACCGCAGGGATATCAAACAACAGCCCCAGAACAGGACAGAAAACACAAATAATATGTAATATGTTTAATAAGGTGTACGTATATGTAAGAGCATAACAACCATCTAGCAACAAAAGGAAGGAAAAAACGTTCAAAATTAACAGGGAATATGCGGGCGATTAACAGAAGTAAGCATGCATAATAAAATTGAATAAGTCAGAACTAGCAAATTGTGGAAAATGTGAAAATGTAGGTGGCTCTAGCCTAAATGCAAATGCTATCTGATGATGAGTCATACATAATAGTAATAACTGCTTTGAAATTCATGTATATTTACCAAGCATCGTTGACAGTCTGGTAACTTATGGACATCTACTCCTGACGTAGCCATCACGAAATCTGAAGACAAGTACGATTGGGACCCGATGGCCCGAGTAAAATGCACCGTCTGTGTTTGGAACGCTAGGCAGCCATCGTTTCTGGCAGATGTAGTAAATACAAGCAGCCTATATGTTCACCGCTGATCTGGCACCTGAATTGCAGGTCTCAGTGATTCGAGAGATTTGAAGCAGCGCTGAATGCAGCACTTTCTTTCGTGGTATATAAATCAGTCAGTGGACCTGCAATAAACAATGACAAATTTGAATATTTTGTACATCGGTTTTGATTCATAAATGCTCGGTGCATTTATCCATGCCTTACCACTTCAATACTTGGTACATTTTGTTTCCTACTCCAACGGGTGGTAACCACCAGCATGAAACCCATAGCGTGTTAGTTTTAATATGGTTTCCGAGATTTGCCACCAATCGGCTGATGCATTTCTTTCACAAGTCACTCTGAAAACATAAATTCTCGATCGGTTCCACGTAACTTTAAGCTTCGCCTGTTGGTAGACCGCTGCATTCGGAAGACGTACCTTAAATGTACGTGGTTGAAGCCCTTTGTGAAAGCGGTTGAAGTGAGGCACGATCAAATTAATATTAAAAATTTAATGTCTAGCGGACCCGGAGTGAGTATTTCAACAGTCAAGGCGAGGACAATGCTGATTCACTTTAAATGGTGGCCGTTTGAGCTGAAGGCAAAACTGGAGGGTGGTGGGCGTGATTGAGATCACTCAGTATTTGGTATACCGTTACTTATTTTCGGCATAACCACCGGTAGCGTTCAGTGCACCCTCCGAGCTTTTTCAATCGTTTTCATTAGGCAATGTGGCGTAAATCAATGGCGTTCTTCGTTGCTAAATGCTGTGAAAAACTTGTGTCGCAGGGCCACATTGTGACAAATTACGCCAGACATGAATAAAGAAGGGGTTGACCACCGATGAGCAGGTGAATGAGTCTAGATTCCCGAGTACTCTCCGTAAGACTTCCAAGCTGCTTCTGTTTATTTGTAAGGGACAGCGACTACCTGGAACAATCGAAATCATTCCAAATTGTCGCACCGAGATTGGGATCCTGTGAAATGAACTGCGGGCTGTGAGCCACAACATTGTGCAAGCAAGCTGTCTTGAGCGAATATGAACGACTCGGCATTGGTCTGCAGTGAATGCCAGCGCATTTCGTTCACCCCAAGCGAATACAATTTGCCGGGGTATCGAAACTTACCCGAAATCATTCACAAAGTCAGCTACAAAACTCGTTGGGAATGTGGGGGCCTGTATTCAGTCGATGCATGTGATTAGTCTCCCGTTGTGACACCTCGTGTCGCATGGACCATACCACAAGACATTCATTCAGAAATGATTCATTCGAAGAGGCAATGGCTGGAGAGATAGTTTGGCGGCCGACACGTGCAATCATGGGACAGACGAAAACTCCTTATCAGTGTGATGCAATCTCGCCACGTCTCTTCGCATTTAATGATGCGACTATTGAGGAGAGGAACACGATACGACTCCGGACAACTTTAGAGACAAATTGGTTTCAGTTGAGTGGTTTTCGTCACCCAAGCGCATAAGGGGTCATGCGGTGTATACAGTGGAAACATTGAATGCTTTTGTGGAAGGATAGCCTTGTAATAATAGTGTATACTTCTCGGGGCTGTATCGGACTGTATCACGCAGTGTAAATGTGCCAGTGCATTATCAAGGAGTCTTTTGAATAGGAATAATTTGGGACAGTGCTTACGTACGCCGGGAATAAGTTCCAGAGCTGACACTCGGAGGGCGAAAGGTTTCTTCGACATTCCAGTCGGCTGTACAGCCAGGCGAACTTAAGCCGACGACCTTTCAGATATGTTTTGACTAAGTCTCAAAATATGCTGGCAAGTGTGGTTGGACCTCTATTATTTGATACACCATTATGAGACCGTCTGCAGACATAGATAGCGCCCGCTATACGCTTTTAGATTTTTCAGTCTGAGTGGATATCTTGTGCAGCATCGAGCTTTGTGGGGTGGTACTTCTGCTAGGGTTGTCACGCTTCGATATCGTATTCCACTCGCGGCGTCGAAGTTCGCGAATACACTACGGGAAAGCCGAACTACTTATTTGCTTTCTCTGATGCTTTTCCGTCTGCCTCAAACAACCAATTTCATATTACGTGAACAGGCCGATATCGTACTCATGAGAACGCACTGTGGAATTTGTGGCCGTAGCCAATAATGGTGAAGGCTCTGATAAGGCATGTTCAGAACCATTCACTTGTTGTCGTTGAACTGGAACAAGCTCTCGGTGAACCATATGTAAGACTTTTCCAGCTCATCTTGTAAGGTTGTTTGATCCTCCATTTCAGTGATAGCACGCTATATTCTTAGATCATCGGGATTCGCTGCAAATGTGAAGGCAACACCTTAGCGGGGTCTTTTGTGAGGACCAGGAGCAGGCGGGGCACGCGAACCGAGCCCTGAGGTACACTGAGCTGGACTTAGTCTGACTGGGTGTTGCGAAGTTACGCACCATGAGATGACGTTAAGTGAGAAACTTTCCTATCCAACCCAGACGAGATTGACGCATAACGACATCGTGTTGGAGAGTCACGTGGCGAAAATTCCTAAAGCCGCCGAGCGTACGTATTTCGACCAGACGGCTCACAGTTAATTAATGTATTTGCCTTCGTTTTCCTCCGCGAAGCCCTGGTTGGGTGTGACCGAAGTCAGTCGGGACTGCGGGCTCTGTATTCAGTCTAGGCATATGATTAGTCTCCGCGTTGTGTCACCTCGTGTCGCGTGGACCAAACAGCATGTTACGCACACAAAGTAACCTATTCGACGAGGTGATGTCCTGAAAGATAAACTTTGTCAACTGACGAGTAACGGTGGGACAGAAGACTCCTTATTAATGATGCAACCACGTAATGCTTCGAGAGCAGTGATGCCCCTACGGGCGTGGAGGGGATGGAGTCAGGACTCCGGACACCTATCGAGACACAGTGAATGCCGGTTGGGTGGATTTCATCATGCGAGAGTGTAAGGAGTCATGGATTATGCAAATTATAGCGAATGTTTCTAGTTGAGGAAGGGAAGGCCAGTAGGTGTGGAAACCCTTGCGTCCGTTTCCCGTAACAACGAATTCGTCCCGAGTGGTCTTCTGCGGAGTGGCAGCCGGTTCTTTGGCTATCCAGTAATTTGAATAAGGGTGTGCTTATAAAGATTGGAACTGGCTGAAACTATGATGGGAATATGAGGAGCAGATTTCTTGATTATTGGTGATGTTCGGTAGCAATTATCTTGTTTTTGCTGGTATTTGAATCTCCCAAGCTTTTCAAATATGCATTAAGCGGCTGATTCTTGACTGACCTATGATGGCGTAACTTATGCCAGCGATTATTACTGGCGTTGTTTTCCGACTTTAGACCGACCCTGAGCACAATGCAGTCATACACACCATTACACTGAGCAAAGCCTACTCAAATGCCGCTGTTTCCATGACTGCGGAGGAATGGATCGTTCGTTCAGCTGCCAAGCATGAAGATGTGCTAGTCAGGAAGTGAGCAGATTTATGCAACATATTCCAAACAAGGTTCGTTTGAGCTCCGCAATCCCGTTGTCAACTACCTTGTCCAGAAGTGCGAGGTGACCATGGTTCCATCACTGTTGTTGATTCAATGTGAATTCATACAGGCCAGGGTCTATTTGTGGTTATTTCGCACCATTCGTGAAGTATATGGAATCCAAGTGGCCAGCTGGACTTTAGTGTACGCAGTGACATCTGTCATCATTTTCAGAGTGGTCAACAAAATTTACACAGGTCCCTTGTCCAGTTGAAGTCGAGGACAATCATGGATAAGCAACACGCCATCGAATGTTCCGAGCCCATTTCGGTTGGAACATGAATGTGGAATACTGCATCCGATCACTCTGTAAGAACATGTGTTCGTAACACGAACAAAAGTGCATGGCATTACCACAACTGCCCCACAGGCAAGTATATCCATAGCAGCTGACAATTTCCATAAAATACAACACCGCTGTCCGAGCTACCGTGACATGTTTTGTGCATTACAACTTTCGAATAGAGGTTTATTCCTGGGGTATAGTTGGAGAACGTACAAGCTTATTGTTGACCAACCGTCTTGGAACTGACGCTTATCTCTGGACAAACGATGTCGTGGGCCTAGACCTAAAAATACCGCTACACCGCACATCCTCCTTCAGCAGACAGAGGTCCAGTTTGGCCGATGGCAGATTTCGTAGAATAGAAGAACAGGCGTTAGAAGAACATTACCAAATATGGTCGAGTCTCCCCTACTTGACAAAGCGACCAATAGGAAAGAAATGTACCGCTGACTCTGTGGGCAGATTTTGGAATTGAGGATGTATCTGTAGGGTTAAATAACCTAACGCCTCTTACAATGTCTAGTCTAATTTCGCACATCTGTCAATTATAGATTTTGCTCCTCGTGAAGTAAATACTGTGCGACAATAAACGAAAAGTCTAGAAATTACAATATAGCTTATACTAAATCCTCATATCAAATGTATGCAAGAAAACGCTTATCGAAGTTCTGACAGTAATTATATCCGGTCTTTGTTTATCAAATATTAACCAAGTTAAGTGTGTGGTTAGAAGAGCGGTCACATATCTTCCACATTCGAAAGAAAGTCAAGTGGTTAAATAGTAAAGGTATTTGGAAAGATGATTTGGATATAAATCTAACTCCTTAGAGTTGAGAATAATTTCTCTGCCCATTCACATGCGGCAATACTGCAGAGGGAGTCAAGCGATTTGATGAGTCTATTAACTGCAGTCACCCTAGACATTACCAACTACATTGTGGTCACCAACAGTAGAATTCTTCCTATATATATATATATATATATATATATATGTATATATATATGGGACAAATAAGGGGATTGCTGGGAAGAACGCTTGCACATGTATGACACATTGCGCATTGATTTTGTTGGTCATGCAGAGTAACCTTAAAATATTCAACCATCAGCCTATCCGGATATTTTCCCTTTATATTTGGTATCGAAAAAGGGGACGGTACTAAAATTGCCACCCCTTGTCACCTGCCACCACGGTCGGACCGCTTCCTCCGCCCCCTTATGCTACGCCTCTGTATGTACTGCAGCTCATCCGTGCAGCTCACTGTGTATCTGCTGATCAGTCGAGATCACACTCCCAAGATAGCAGAAGGAGGAGGTGGCATCCAATACTTCGTCACCAATGCCCATTTGCGCAAACAAGAAGATTGCACCTCCGATGAAGGCTGAAAGAGACAGACAGTTTTGCTTGTGTTGTTGGTGAGCCCGAAATTGGTAGCTGTCGAAGCCACAGCACTAGTCATGCGCTGCAACTCTTCCGCGCTGCGTGCAAACTGCGCACAGTCATCACAGAACAGCAGGATAAGGATAGTTGTTTCACAGACTATTGCACTCGCACCGAAACGACGGATGTTCAGCAACCCACCATCAATACGGTGCTCCACACGAACCCCGTAAGCACAAGCCGCATCAAACGCACACGACATCATGGCATGAAGATAAATTGTAAACAGGGCAGGAGCTAAGACCCAACCTTGCTTCACACCAAAGCCAACTGCAAAGTCATCCGTAGTCTGTCCACTCAGCCGCACGCCCGCCTGCAAACCCCTGTGCAAACATTCCAACTTACTGGGACAGCCAAAGTTACCCAACATCGGTCACAATATTTCGAGGTTCACCGTATCTAATGCTTTGGCGAGATCAACAAACAGCGAGTAAAATGGTTGGTTTCGTTCACTGCAATTCTCCTGCAACTGACGAGCCACAAACATCATATGGATGATGCTGCGACCCGAACGGAATCCACATTGCTCTTCCGCCAATTTCGGTTCCATAACCTGACTGACGAGGCGGTTGAGCGGGATTCGGGCAATCACCTTGCCCACATCACTCAGCAAGTTGATACAATTAACATACAGTGTTGACATTTGCATACATGACTTGAGGGATGAACTGTACGGCAATGTGCCATGAGGGCACAAATGTCCCGGTATAATAGGAAACACTGAATGAAATAACAACTTCAAACATTACTCGGAATCGCGTCACTCGTCATTGTGTGTGATTGGGTACATGTTATCTAAGGCATGATGAAGCGCCTCGAATGTAGGCGTCATACACCATCACAGAAATACGAAGCGTCGAAGCACAGAGGTCAGGGATGTCATATGATGTCAATCGGAGTGCAGTATGATGTTTGACTGAAGTGCAGATGCCATCTAGTCAAGCACCCGCATTTTTACCCGTTATAAATCATTGTTCATTGTTAATCTCTCGATTATTGATAATGACGCGGTGGTGAATATATTCATCGTCTTGAAATTTTTCGCGTATGTATCGCCATATGGCTACTGCATTTCCCCCTGAACCATATCTATCTACTTTCGATTTGTAGGTACATTCCATTCGGTACGCGTCACAAATGACTACATCCGCAATGTGAACCGTGGAATTGTTAACCGCAAGCAAGTTGGGTTTGATGAACTAGGTGACGGTCGGAATCCTCGGCTGCATAACAATGTTAGGGCTTCGGCGCCGCAGTTGCTTTGCAAGCTGTTGCGCAATTTCTTGGTGAAGTTAACAGCGGACATCAAGAATGATACAACACTTCTGAAGAACATGAGACAGTCTCCTTTTGTCCCCAGCTCCCGCAGCAGTTGTGAAGCCGAGTCATTTGTAGGTCTGCCTCTGCTCC
The DNA here is from genome assembly GCA_944474145.2 of Dicrocoelium dendriticum. Lineage (NCBI taxonomy): Eukaryota > Metazoa > Platyhelminthes > Trematoda > Plagiorchiida > Dicrocoeliidae > Dicrocoelium > Dicrocoelium dendriticum. The sequence goes on from CALYDF020001763.1 coordinate 21,288, forward strand.
GTTGTGTTTTGGTGGAAAAAACACCCCCATATTTTAACATCACGAAGGAAAAGAGGTGGAAAGTCTTGGTGGGTCTCTTAGCCAGTGGTGCGTGAAAGGATCGTGACTAACTTCGAAAGGGAAAGCCATCCACTGAATCGAAAAATATCACTCCATACTTCCGCAGCTGAGCTTTTTTCCATGACGACGCGAATAACAGTGGTAACAGTAGTACGGGTTCGAAGATGGATGGCAGCAGCTGCAGTGTACTGGATCGCCCAACTGGTAACTGGATGGCAATTGGCAAGGTGCCGTTCCAGCCTCTCCTCCCGCAGCAGGGGATTATTCGTGGACCGACATAGAATACCCATACAAAATTCCCAATGGGCGCGTGAATATATGCGATTGAGAGGTCAGACGGCAAAAGCAGCCACTTTCTGACATGTGATCTGACAATGCTATCTAACCGCTTCAAACTACGCCGATGAATCAATGGGAATGCTAACTAACTAACATGTTTGGGTACCAGAAAGTTCTCAGAATCACCAGTCGTTGTTGTGCTTTAAGCGGTGCCTTGGTGTCTTCGTCGAGTTGCGCAGTTGCGCCTTACCTTATGGTTGGATGCAATCTAGACTGTGATGGCGATAGGCGGGGTGTATGCAGGCGTGCCGCCAAGCCGAGCAGCTGATTAGATCATCTTTGCCCTGCCCATGTTGTGCGGAATAACAGCTGATAAGAATTGGCGAGTTCTGATCAGCTGATTGAACACTCATTCAGAACGTTAACGTGTAATTCTGAAAAAAGGTTGTACATGTGATTTACCAACAAATGCGTTGGATGGAGTTGAGGAGAACATTAGTGAACATGCTAGCAGATTTCTGCACTCTCTGGTTAAACCGATGGTAGATGCCAAACCTCCCATTATTAAAAGCTTTAGCCACAGTCCTAATGATTTGTACACAAAGTTCCGTGTCTAGGTGCCGCTCGAAAATGTTTGCTGCACAAATGCAGCAGAATAATCTGATGAAATATCATTCCTGTATTTGGTGTTCACAAGCACCACTGATCTGCGTCCCATAGTCGGGGAACCGGCCGTTCGGATGAACGTTGCTGGTGTTATGAGCGAAACTGCAAACATGGAAATGCCACCAAAATGAGCATCAGAAAACAAGTAAAACTGTAAAGCCAACATACAACTTGCTCCTAGAAGCTTCCGTTATGAGGTGTATAAGGAAACGTGGACTTAATGAACCGCTTACCCATTTACGAAAATGGTCCCCCATAATCCTTCTGTTACGGTGCAACTCGCACGTTGCAGCTATCCTGTATGCCAGGAGGAAAAAGAGTACAATATTAACTAACTCATAGAAGGGCATTGGAAATTAGTCACAGTAAATGTGTCGCATCTATAATTAGCATTGTGCTTTAGGTTAGGCAACCTAGTGGACTATAACACGTACCAATACACACTTTCTTGTCAATTCTAACAGTGTTCAGCTTTAGATGCACATCACTTTGTAATGCTGAGTAACGAGTTGCAACCTCTTGTCAACTTTTATTTGACTCGTGTCTGAAGCACAAAACTCCTGGTCTAATCAGGGACCGTTGGTTCGTGTTGGGTTTTACAGTGCTCGTGAGACATCACGGATCCGAGCACCCTCTGTTGTCGCGCCAGAAAATGGCACACAAATTAGCGAAGATGATAGCTGGTTCGGAATACCATCTATTTCAAACCACTGTCTAATTCATTAGGTTATGTCCCTCTTCTCGGCTGGTTATTCATTGCACCTCGTAATGTAAACGACCCCCTAACATTCTGGTAAATCAGACTGTGTGGCCATTAAGGAATATAATTTGGTCGTACGGGTATAGCTTAACCCAAAAAACCGTAGCTTTTTGGTTCCTACTCAACCCAATGTTTACTTAAGCTCCAGGAACTGATGGAACTGCTGTTGAACAACTGGGTAAATACGCTTCTTCTGGGAAGCGCTGCAAATTTGGGAATGGACGTGTCTCAAATGTCCAGTTCTCCGAGCTACTCAGCCATGCGGTACCTAAGTAAGTACTTTATATAGAATCTGTTACCCTCATCTAATGAGAACTAGGAATTGAACCAGGACAGATATGCATGTGTAGAAGAAACTTTTACTACGTTGTTGCTTATTTATTGCCTCAAGTTCCACTGCAGCAAAAGTGTCCAACAAGCATAGAAAACAGGGCCCAGAAACGTGGTGATCGGACCTTGCAAAATACTAAAGGATAATGGAGGCCTTCGTATATTTCGCACTTGTTGTAGATGATGATGAGAAAACTGATACTTATGAATGTTCTGGTCAGACGACATGCGACCTCACAAACAGATGAATCATATTAGCAACGATAGTGACGACAGTGAAACTGAGACTTTTAGCTGATTTTACTCTAGTTATATTCCGAAATTCGGAAGTCGCAACAACCCCCATTCATTCGCTGCTCTCCGTTAGAGTTGGACTTTGATTTGGAAACTGGAGGACGATTACCTAATTATTGGACTGCATCCTCGACCACATCTGCGTAGACAGATAAGAGGAGAAATGGTACTTGTTAACAAGATATTTGTTAGCGTTAAGAGTGCACTGGTGTTCAACCAATCCAACTCGAACCCAACTGGATAACAACAAGTATGATGTTATTCACAAAATCCAGTATCATCTTAGACGGGCGCGCTGGTTCCTCCACACACAATCGAATACTGTTGGGGTTAAGTCCTTTACCATTCCAACATTCGTCCAAGTGATCAACGCAATATCGATGCGCAACGCAAATGTCACCATTCTTCCTCTCTCGGCTCTCATCTGAAATCATGGTGTCAACGTGATTGGCCTTTCTTTCGGCTTCGTCTAGTTGATGTACAAGGTTGAATAAGGCTTCGGTTCAAAGCAACAGACGATAGAGACACCTACCTGATGATCCACCACTTACTGTTTCAATGACAGTCAACGCATCAGCATCCTTAGAATTATCAACATGACTCTGGATGCAGATGCGGCACTGAAACTAGGTAACCTTAGAGACTTGCATAGCTTTCGCATGGTCTTCTCCTGCTACCTTTGTGACAGGTAAGTTCTACCGTGAAGAATTGTGGTTTCATATGCGATGTACCTGTCTGCTTGTCGGAAACATTAGAGTTCCATGACTACGCCGTCACAATCCAATAACCCTTTTTACAACCAACGGTACCTGACCCCGTACTGCAGTTAGTCCTATGTTTGCGTGAATGCGTCAAATAAGATTTCTTCTCCCAGGTGAATACTGCTAGGTGCGATGATAACAGCACACAGTTTTTACGGTACCCCAGTATGCATAACTACGCAGCTGTTATCACAAAGTCTCTTAGACTACATTCGTACCGCAAAGATCGTTAATCGCAGCACA
>CALYDF020001764.1:0-12065 GCA_944474145.2 Dicrocoelium dendriticum
CAAACTTGCTGCTCGGTGATGCCTATATGTCCATCCAAGAGCCTGAACGTGCAATGGAAATCTACGAGACCGTCTTGCGGAAGGACCCAAACAATGCTCGCCTTGCGTCAAAAATGGGCCAGGCTCTAATGAAAACTCACAACTACGCCAAAGCTGTGTCGTATTATGAAGCTGCAGTCAAAGGTGGTCAGAAAGCGCTTCAGTGGGATCTAGCCGATTTGCTAATCAACTGAAACACCATGAAAAAGCCAAACGCCTTCTTTTCTCTCTCGTGAACCATGACACCGTTGAACCAAGTGGGTAGTTTATTTTGTTTATTGGAGAAACCTCTGCAGTTGTTATTGCTTTCTGACTTATGCTACACTCTTCCCCTCATCAACAAAGTTCGTCCACTTTTAGTCTTTCTTAGACTTTCTCACAATATGTTCTGGTGAGCGCTAGTTATTTAGTGCGTCCATGTGACGGATATCACTTATGCAGTGAGATATGTTGGTTGGGATTTTGCAAGATTCTTAAATCCATTACTATCACAGTCCAAACCTGGACTCAAAATATTTCCCATGGAAACATAAGGAGGAGACAATGACATCCTTGCTCAAAATATTAGTTTGTTTGAAGTGGAGGTAATGGACTTCGCTTGTTATAACGCGGCATCTTATCACCAACTAACTGGTTAGCTGCTGAATGTTTCAAGTCAGGTAACTCCAGTTCACCTGGGTTCTAAACCACTTTAAGTAACCCGCCGCTGGTTGCTGTGGGCAGCGCGTCAAACAATACAGATGTTGTATTTGATCTACCACAAGAATTTCCCCGTTAGAAACGGTAGCCATTTCCAAGCTGGTCCTGCAATCCCCGCTACCTAAAGTAGCATACTTTCACGCCATATGCTCCAGGTATTGTCACAAATCACATCTTCCCATATACCGCTATCCGACGGTGTTACTATACACAACTCAAGGTTGAATCAATTATCCTGGGACAAAGCTTCCGCAGAATATTCAAGCGAGGGTGACGTCCTTCCGGCCGGTGGCCGAGTGGTATGCGCGTCTGGTTTGCAACCATAAGGTCACCGGTTCGAATCCGCGTAGGGACGGGCGTCTTCGCGGTATACTCAGCCCATGCGCGACTGGTGGTGGTCGCGTGGCAGCGAAGTGCCGTTACGGCGTACAGCTGGCGATTTACTTCTTTCACTTTACTTACCCTCCGTTTAACCTTTTACATTCTCACTTTCCTCGTGTTTTTCCTTTTCTCCGTTGCTGTAAATCTTTTAGGAATGCGTAATTGAATCGTTCATCAAAGGGTGATTTCAATCTACCTGGTATCTTTCATAGTTTTCTCCCTGGATCAGGTCGAACAACAGGCAGCACCCCCTTGTCATAGGAAATCTGTGTGGTGTTCCAGCAACAACCGTAGAAAAGATAATTGCCCTAACTTCTTTTGGATTACCTCACGCAGGCAAAACTTACAACGGCTGCTTACTTAACATCAATGGGAATGCTGTGTTAGTATCCTGTTGTAATGCGTGCAGCAAAAAGGTGAGGGTAATCGACCTAATTGAATCCTTGAAAAAAGCCGGAATTGCTGCTCGACAGTGCTCGCTGTTAATTTCAACAGATAACTTTTCCTTGCGTGAAATATAGCTCGAAATACGCCAGATAGATTTCGTCTGCAACTATCCATAGGGCCAGAAATATTAATATTCTGAGGGGATTGTACTTTTCTCCGAGCCGGGCATTTCTGTTGCAGAAGTTTCCTTACAAAACTAGGCAACATGTTCAGTGTGGCTATTCAGTCCTGATTCTCGGCATCTCTCAAAAAACGGACAGATCCGAATGCCTATCGATTGTTACCTGTTTTGAATGTCAGCCTTAGATTGGTTCACGTGAGTCTGCCAAGGGGTCGAGTCTTCTTGTCCTGCTGGTGCATATTGCTGGCGTAACATGAAGAGATTTGTAAACACCCTCCAGCTCCAGATGATTTTGATTGAGTTCCGGCGCTAATGACAGACGTCAAGGAACTCACACGCTCCGTCATTCCTTGATCTTGGAAGAGCATAGTAGTTCACGCTTGAAGAATTGAACGCTATGCCACTGACATCCGTGGACAGCGCCTAGCACATTGAGACATCGTTCTCGCTTGATCTACACCTTTTCCCGATTGATTGCATCCATGGTGCAACTGAATCGCTCCCTAACGCTTTGTTACGTATCTCAAGCCGAATGAACATGCTCATTAGTGCTATTGAATTGCTTGCGGTATTCTTTCTACGCACAAAGCGCGCACAGTGACCTTGGTATTGAACTAGCCCAAAGCAGCGAATGTCGGTAAACTGAATAGGCCTCGCATGAATGCATGAGTTGGTGGTGTGTGGCGTTGACGCTTGGGCGGCCTAGCCTGCATTCAGCAACGGTGCCTAATCTGAAGCTAGTTCTACGCAGCTTAGGGGCACAAGGTTGTCCAAACACGTGATGCGACTGGGTATAAGTGGACTACCATGTACGTAAAGGCATGCCTTGCGAACGGCACAAGTTGGGGGTGGGGGCTGCGAACAAGGTAATGCGACACCCCATTAGCGATCTTATTGCTAGTTTGGCACTGGCGCAGCCCATGGTTTTGGACGACCTTACCAACGCTCGGGCATACGACGGTACTGTGTCTGAATAGCGAGGCAGTCAGAGGTGCATGGCTGCGAATGACGGGGGCGGTGTGACGGGCTTGCGAGTAGAGCGACAAAAGGGACCTGCGCAACCGAAATACAGGTTGGAAGGTGGCCGCCTTGGGTTATAGAGAGTCGTCTTGAGCGGCGGTCTGCTGAGAGGGCTAGTGCCGAAATACAACTGTGGCCATTTTGTTACAAGGCGAGTAGGCCCTGCTTTGTTACAGCAGGCGTCGCTTACCCTCATGGTGGATGCAGTACACCGACTTGATGGTCCCTGAATCAAATGAGATACTGCGACCGGGCTGTCGGAATTTTGCATCGACTGATCTGTACGCACATGCATGGGCGGACTGGTGCGGACCGAACGTAAGGGCAACTGACACGCAAGTCGGTGCGCATCAACTGAATTCGTATCCCGTACGCAGTTTAGTGGTATGTTCACACATGGGAGTCATTCCATCGTTGCTCGGCATCTTTATCAGTCCATTTCACCGCCTCTTCTCCAGCAAAGGTACTTGGCCGACACAGCATATAGGCGAGCAACACCTCTGTTTCTTCCTACGGTAGTTGTACCTGCAAAGCCCACAATTCCCGGAGGTCGATAACACTCAATTTCCTACCTAACGGCCTGTGAACACGTAGTCCACAATCGCAGATGGCAGTACAAAGGTATATAACGGGTCAAGTAGATAGGGCTTGACATGTCCCGTAGGATGGCCGTAATGAAGAAAGATTAAATAATGAACGTACCAATAAAATGGAGTGTGACATGGTGATTTATCAGTGATAGATACATGGTAACTGGTATATGTCCAGTTAGTTGCAACTAATGGCTCACCATAATTTGCATCTTCGGCCCGAAGCGGGAAATTCGAGAACATAATTTTATACATGAAATCCCCTTTATAATTCCAAATAAGAACATCAGAAGACCAAGGTCGTGGGATGACACTGTTAGGACGACCTACCAGCGCTCGGGCAGGTTCGGTGTGTCCGGATATCAAGACAGTCACAGGTGTATGACTGCGAATGATCGGGGTCTGGGGTGACAAAATTTTATGGCGTGCTTGTGAACAAAGCGATCTAAGTGGCCTGCGCAACTTGCCACTGAACTCTGGGTTGACGGTGGCCCCCTTGGTTAAAAGAGAGATGTTTTGAGCGGCGCTCCACTGAGAGCGCTAATACCGAATACGACAGCAGCAATTTTGTTGCAAGGTGAGTAGGCACTGCTTTGTTACAGCAGGCGTCACTTACTGTTAGGCTATTATTGAGCTGATGTAAGTAGAATGTGATAAGGCGACAGAATATCTCCCTGAAAAGCACCCTAGTTGGTGGTTAGTGTTTAGGAGCATTTGCCACTGACTCGTGTAATCTGGGTGCGTCCAGTAAAATGATCACTTAGCAAACGCATTATGGAGGGATTTATTCTTTGAATGAGTAGATCTTCCGACAGCATTTCGCGGTTTGCACAGCAGAATGCGTTGTTGTATTCAAGGAAACACTTACAAGTTGGTCTGTTTCTTTTGTCTAGTAATGACAGTATAGAAAGTACGAGGGGAGCCACTGCATCTACGGTAGAGTCCGAAGTAAACTAAGTGTTTTAGAGGGTCTTTCGAGCGGGTTTGGGACAGCATCATTTCAAGAATGATATTCTCTTGAAGCTTCTGGGCAACACCATAGTAAACGACAGGTCGACATTTATTGGACCCTTTTGTTGGTACCGGCGCTTTGTTGCCGTTCCAAAGAATAGACAAGATATACACTCGATGGAACAGTGTAGCTGTTCCTTAGTTCGAACAGTGAGAGACCTCACTGAGTTGCCGTCATTTTATTTAAACCTACTCCCTTTAAATCGACTCAGCGTCTTCAGATTGGGTAGGAGGACCTGACTGCGGTGAGGTTGAGAGATTTTCAAGGACAGTAGATGTCAAAACAGCAATTTAGATAGCTAGTCAAGTTGTCACAATACTTGGACTTGTCAGAGTCAAAGGATACACAAACGTATGTGGATGAAACCATTCCACGAGGTCGATCGATATTTTGTGAAGAGTCCTGCCTCCACATGAACCTACTTACACCAGCTCAATAATAGCCCCCGCAGAAGCAACCCTAATAAAATATGCTGACGACATCGTCCTGGGTATCAACCATCGAAACGCCGATTGCTCTATCAGATACCAAAATCATCTGAGCGACCTCAATATTTGGTCCAAAGCTCGTCATCTGTCTCTTAATGCATCGGGTGTCATAATATGCTTTTTTCGCTACACATAAGAGCCAGTTACGAGCAGCTCCCTACACAGTGCCCCAAGCAGCTTAGTGACAGTGATGGATTTCACTCTGATACATCAGTGAAGTACCTAGGTATGGTACTTGTAGTTCTGCCAGATGACTGACTGACAAACCTTGAGTACGCGGACGACATAACCCCCTTTGGGTCTGACCCAGGGGCTATGTAAGAAAACGGAATCGACTAGCGTGTAACGCTGCACGCTTCGGCATGTGATTTGCACCTTCGAAGTGCAAAGTGTTGTGACAGCATTGGTCCGATCAGCCACCTGTGCTGGCTGTCCTTATAAAGGGGGAACTTCAGAGGCCATCCGTAGGGTACTAAACAAAGAAATAATAAGGGTGATTTACTAGAAGGGTCAAACGGTCCGTTCGACACTGGTGCATTTGAATGACTCACTCCCCACAGATAGGAGGACATGGGGCATGAAATCGACTTGCATAATGTCGAAATCTTTAGGAAGGGTTTGCGATCCGCACTCCAAAGGCTGACTGCTGAGGCGTCGGAAATTGCCAAAGCCAACGGCTGCGTAGACAGAGTAGATGTTGTGTAGTTATCGAGTGTGTGGCGAGCTGTCTCAACCGGTCAGTCTGACGGGCGTTGGCGGACTGACCTGGAGCAGAGCGCCAACATCAAAGCACTCCTACTGACGTAGCGGACAGAGGTTTAGTGTGATGACCTCGTGCAATGAACCAACTGGGATCTTACCATCTCTTATGTGCCACATAAAATAACACTTTGACCTGTAAGTTGTTAACATCCAGCCGCCATCTCGATAACCACGATTATTTTCCCCCTCGTTCGCTTGGTTTGAAGAACCTTTCATATCGAATGCAATACGTTGGTCTCTAACTACACTATGGACAAGTTTGTTTGGTTTGGTCTCCTTTTCAAAAAAATCTGTACCTTGCTTTGTTTTCCAAAGGTTGGCCATTTCTAGCAAAGCATACTTTCGCGAGATGTAGGTGGTGAGAAAGTTAGTCAAAGCGGTCTGCAATCCACGATGAGACATTTCGTCAGCGGTAGTTACTTTGTACAACCTAGGATCGAACACACTAAACGGTTGTGATATGTACCGTAACCCCATTAACTACTTCGGCCTGTTTGTGTCATTAATGCCTACCAATCCGGATAGTGCTCGCTCCTGCACAGGGGCTGCACAAGTCCGCAGTTTGCAAGCCGCCCAGTCAGCTAGTTTATCGTCCCATAGGATACCGTACGGACTAGCAAATAAGAACCGATACTATCTCATTAACCCGCTCCATATTGGTTGCAATGCCTTACTGCATGTAGTATGACAGGCAGTTACACTGCACATAACGCTTGTGGGCTTAAACACAGGCGGCCACCTTTCCATCTGTATTTCACCCTAAATTTGCGCATGACCCTTCTGTCACTTTATTCGCAAGAACGTCAGAACATTATAGCACTACAGCTCCCCATCAGTCGCGGTAATTTGTCTGTGAGCGTCGATATCCGGATAAACCGATCGTGTGTAATCGTGTGCCACTTTCAAAGTTGTCCTAATCACTAAGCTGCAGAACTTGCAAGCGCGATGCGGTCGTACACTTCAGGTAAATCATGTGTCGCCACTGACGTCTTCACCCCACGACCGCAGGAAGAAGTCCAAAGACGAGCCGGAAAGAGAGTCGTATTGTATGAGAGTATGGCGCAATAAATAGGTTGTGGGCAACTATTAACACAACAATATTGGAGATGCTAATTAATATTAATTAACACAACTCAAATGGTTCAAGTTCATGATCCAACTTGCCGCTGATCCCGCATAGATTCGCGTTTTGATCTCTACTCGAGTTCGATCTCTAGTTGTAGATCGATCCACTTTTTGCGCCACTGCTCTCGGCTTGATCGCTGACTGTAGGCTTTCTCTCCGTAACAGTAAAGTATGCCATTATGCGTCTGTATCCACAAGCGAAGGTGCGCCGTCTGGTTACGTCAAATATTCAGTGCCAACTGGTACATTTGACGTCACACTGCATAGTACTCTCAGTATACTCACATGTTTGGAACATGGATGTGGTTACAATGTGTCAACCCTGAGCCGCGCTTACACTCATGTTCAAAAACCGTACTGTCACCGGAAATACCACTTGCGTAAGGTAGTGCAATGAATTCCAAGGTTGCATGGGTCTTAATGATGATGAATATCGGACGGGTATGACAGTTGGGGTAGAAGAGCCTGGTTTAGATCGACGAAACCCAGGGTTGAGATGAAAAGCTCACATGGAAGGGCGTCAAAATTGTTGTTACAGTAGCTGTGACGAAGATGCTTGTCAGTCCCCACTGGGTTTCACTCCAGTGGCCTGACTGATGGGGTGATCACCTTCGTAAGTCTGAGTCTAGCGGTGAGGTTGAATCCAGAAGCACGCTTAGGTGCACGAAGCGGTCGTATTAATGGACACATGGATTTATTACTGGTTAAAAAGCAAATATTCACAATTCCCGTAGACAAAGAGTGAAACAGTATGTGAATGTATCAACAAAACAAAAGTAACACATATCGGTGAAGTCACCAAAGTTTCACTAGTGCACTTAGTTTGGTTATGTCGTGATGTGTCTCAGTGACGTTAATTAAGCCTTGTAGTGCATGTGTTATAATGTTTCATCAAGTTGCGTTTCGAATTCAGTCCAATGCACAAGTGGAGATGACAGAAATCGGGAGAGCGTTCCAACACTGGGACACACGAAGTGAGAAAAGACGTCGGTGGCATTCCAGCTGGCGGTACTGTGTGACTAACTTCAAATGATGGCCACGAAGTGAGGAGATGTGACTTAATTTCAGTAAGCGCCGATATGTGTAGTTTGGATCCTTTAGGATCTGAAACACCAAAATAAGATCAGCGCGCAGGCCTCAGTATTGAGCACCGAACATTCCTAGGGTCTGCGTTATTTGTCAGCTGGACGCTGTAACGGCGCTTCGCTGCCACGTGAACACCACCAGTCGCGCATGGGCTGAGTATACCGCGAGGACTCCCACCCTTACGCGGATTTGAACCGGGGACCTAATGGTTGCAAACCAGGCGCACAGAGCACTCGGCGACCGGCCGAGATGAAACAATCCCTTAACATTTGTTGTTGCTTTACTTTGTAGAGTCGAAAGAGCAGCAAGATTATGCTTTTGCTATGGGTGTCGGACCTGTAAGTGTATTCAACACATGTCCTTACGTAAGCGTTGAGCATTTGTGAAGTGATAGTAGGATCAAACCGGCCAAACGCTCTCCGCAAGAGATCCCAGTGCTCCTTGACTTTTCCTGCTGCTTTTTCGGCTAGTTTCGAGCAACCAGATCACCTACATGACCACTCCAAGATCATTTTCATGGAAAACGCGTTGCGAAATGTGTTTTCCCAGCCGATATATGTACGTTCTCTGGTGGCGTAAGCCAGTACACGAAATGTGGCAGCCTTGAAGTCAAGCATTTTCCGAACTGACCAATCGTGAGCCATGTCGAGATCACCTTGTAGTGTCATGTGGTCGTTTACCGTCCTGATAGTCTGTCAGCTTTTGAGATTTTCCGCGAAGAGTAAAACCTTTGAATCCATCACTTCCACTTGGCCGTTAATGAAGACGAGGATAAACTTTGGTCCTAGAACCGAGCCTTGTGGAGCGCCACATTGCACCTCTATCGGGTCATCGAAAGCGCTACGGACTCTCACATTTAGGCGACATCGAAGAAGGAATGCACGCATCAAGCCCAGGATAGGATCGCTGATCCCACAGCTCTGAAGCTTGAGAAAGAGAATCTTGTGATCAAGGTGATCAAATCTTTTCGAGAAATCGAGGTACACAGCGTCAAATCCATCCTCAGGATTGACAGATTCCGTCCAGCTGGCACGGGCTAACAAGATGTTCGTGGTACATGAGTGGTTTCGGTGGAAACCCTGTTGCTCCGGTACGACGTTACTGCATCTTTCCAAGTATCCCATGATGGCCTCTGTAATAGTGGATTACATGACCTTGGAAAGAACTAGGCGAAGAATTATCCGGCGGTAGTTGGCCGGTTCAACGCGGTCCTAAATTACAAAGCTTTCGCAAACACGTATATATGTAAAGCAACTGCGTGAATTCCAGCTTGCTGTATTCAGAATGTCACAAAGAAGCACCCATACACGCCACTCAGCTGAGGTCAAGAGCAGTATACTGAAGATTTACAAGGAGGGAAACAATTGAGAGCAACTTGCATGTATACTAAGCGTCAACCCGAAAACCAGCAGTTGTCTACGAAGAGTGGAATCAATCGAACAAAGAACGAAGCATAGTGGGGCGACGTAGATCTCTGGCAGAAAGCCACATTGTTTGTCTGGTAGAATGAGTATCGTCGGAACCCATGGTCATTCTACAGACACTTCGCCTGCGGTTGTAAGCTGCCTTGATGCTTGTGGTGAAAGTTAGCACCATGGCGAGACACTTGGACGGGAGGCTGATAACAATGAAGAAATTGCACGCAGTTCCGGAATCCGCGAACACATAAAAAAAAAGGCGACGAAAATCCTATATTTACAGAACAGTAGTAGAGGGATTTATGGTAGGAATTCATAACAACTAGACTCACTCAGACAGCCATCTCACGCCCGGAAAAGCACTGTACGGTAGTTTCATCCGTTCGGGAATCGTACCTCAGTGGTCTTAACCACGGACTGGTAACAGTCGAGTTGCGGGTTCGAGCACTACAAGGGCCAGATGGAATGCGCACTGCTGACGCTTCCCGACAATTCTATGTCTAGGCACTGCTGTAGTCGGAGGTCGAAGGGAGACGAGCGGTGTTGATTGATGAAATAAATTGCGATCTCTTTTGCGCTCGCACCAGAGGCCGTTCACCGCGTGCAAGTCGTGCGCTGTGTCAAGTGCCCAACACTCAAGGACGGAACGTTCATCTTATTGGAGCCCTGACGACCGATGGCTTGATAGAGTATACTATCGTGAGAGGAAGTTACAACAAAGAAAGGTGTGCGCAGTGGTTGCGTGGACTGTTGGATGCCAGGGGTTCGACTTTTGTCGAAAACTGCCTCCTGATCTGCGATAACGCGCCATGCCACACGAATCTGGAACGCGTATGCAAGGAGCAGTCGTACCGTTCGGGCAGCCTCCTGCGCCTTCCTCCATATTCTCTATAACCTAGTTGGAGCGTTTGGAACATCACAAAAGCATATGTGAAGCAAGCTACGAGGCAGAGATATTCCGAGATGCTTCAGCGAGATCCTAGGGATCTACTTTACATGACCGAGTGGAGAATTCATTTCATGGAGCGAATTGTGTCAGAGGCACGAGCCTGCGTGACGTCTCAACACTGCCAGCATATGATAGATCATGTGAGGAGGAATTACGCTCGAGCAATGTATTGCACTGATTTGTAAATTGCTCCCATTTTGTTGATATAAATGTAGATAATTTGAACTGGTGTTGTCAATGATATGCATCGCAAAGCCATTGATTCGACATGCAGGTATGAACGATGGTGTTCAGGCTAACTGCTGTCGCAGAGAGTTCCCGCGTGTTTCCGCGTTAAGCATTGCGAGACACCCAGAGGGTATCCGAATGATTCCTGTTAATCAGGACTACATTGCTGCTATTGATGAGAGATTATATGTTGTAACGTACTGTAGTGCCACGAGATGATGGTACGTAGTCGGTATCACGAAGAGGAATACCGTGGGCAAAAATGACTCATTCTGTTGATCGATAGGTTATGCCTTATTGCGGAAATCTTGAAGCTGCATAGTGCCGTTGTTTACATAGCGCCGCGTGAGGACAGACACTGTGAGGTACACAAGACAACGCGTCGGATGTAACTCACTGATCCATCTCGGTACGCCAAATATCTATCTGTCGCTTACGGTCAAGCTTTTCAAAGAGTTATGCGGTCGACTGCTTACGTTTCGGTGCCTAAGTTGTGCCACTGCATGTGGTGCATCATGAATCGTCCGCTAATTGCTAGCGGGGCAGCATTCAGAGAATACGAACCTCTCAAGCGACCAAAGTAGACGTCTTCGCGATCCCCTGTACAATAACCACCCCTCCAAGCACCTTGACGCAAGTGTATAGCTACAACTTTACATTGGACTAGATGGTATGGGGTACTACGCTCGGTTTACGGTGCACAGATCTATCTCTACATGGTTGGAGGCATCCGGTTTTGGATTTGCCTGTCACTGTGGCAAGCCACAGGACGCCTGCGCCTACAGAGGGACCATGGATGGCTTGCGCTGCACCACCCACAGCTCCATCCACACACCCCATATCCAGTGTAAACCCGAAGGAATAAGACCGGGAGGCATGTAGATGGGAGCCACATTTCATCAACGGAGCCGGCCCACACTACTTCACAGGCAAACACAAGCACACTGTATTTGGGAAATCAAGCGCACACAAGGCGGTGGCTGGACCGTAGTCCGCTCCATACTGAGTGCATGGAACCACTCGTCGAGCCTAGCACGGCCACAAGGACCGTGCCCCCCGTCCCCTCCAGCAACGACCAACTGTCTCCTGGAGCCAGTATGGACGAGGTAGTGGGTAATAGACAGGTAGGCACCTTGTCAACATGCACATCAAGCGCAGCCACACCGGGGATATCAAACAACAGCCTAACACTTGAGAGAGAGAGAGAGAAAGAAAAGAGAAAAACTCGATTAATGCATAAGGAAACGGTGACATAAACCTTAATTAAATAGCATACGTAATAAGTTGTTTACAAACAAGTCCTAGCTAAGTGCATGAGGTCAGGAAGTATAGTTCACGGAATGCCACGAACACAAAAATGTTATGGAAATCGAATACAATTGGCTTAGGCGAGGTGTGCAAGTTAATAGAATAGAGTACAGGGAGATATTTATATGAGAAAGAAAAGCATTAAGGTAAAAACTGTAAACCTACCACCTGAAATAAAGAGACTTAGCATGCAAGCACGCGGTTAGTAAATCGAATTCAGCGTGCCTACAAACGCTGCGCCAGCTCGTCGTAATTCTCTGCAGGACCCGTCGTCGCTTCTGTAGTAGCCCCAAATGGCACAGCGCATGGCCCACTAGACATTTATATGAGAAAGAAAGGCATTAGGAGAGAACCGAAAACCCACCACCTGAAATATAGAGACTTAGCATGCA
>CALYDF020001766.1:0-35266 GCA_944474145.2 Dicrocoelium dendriticum
CGGCCGAGCATTAATTCTGCGGGGCTTCTACCGGGGCTTTTGTTTTCGCGTTCCGGTAATCAAGATGGGATCTGTCTAAACACACAGGCAGCGGGGCTGCAGTTTTCTTTAGTAACATATTTTCCTTATCTGCCCAGCTCTCTCAGCCAAACCGTTTTTGATGATTTATAAGGCGCAGAAGTTAGGCGTATAATGCCATTCGAGATGAGGAAGGCAGAAAATGCGGCCTTTGTGAATGCTGCTCCACTATCAGACACTAGTTTTTTTGAATGCCCGAAATTTTCAAACGTATTACGTTATTTTACAATTGTGCCAGCGGAGCTTGCTGTAGTAAGAATGTGGGCATTAATACATTTGTAATAGCCATCAAGTTCAACTGACAATCGGACGGGCCGAAAACGTCTACCTGAATCAGTTTATACGGTGGTTCTGGCCACTTCTATTTTGTGTTGCCACATGTGGCGCAACGTTTAGTTTTTATGAAAAAGCAAGCATCCCCTAAAATTCAACACAAAATCCCTGTTTAAATTAACAATGAATTTACACCAGTTATGATGAAATGCTTTACATATCCCGTCGGGTGTTTTTTCAAGTTTATCAAAAAATAAAATGCAGTGAATTATTTACGGGTAAAAGTGAGACTTCTTGTTCGTTTCGCTGTAATCCTGCGCTCCGTGTAAATTCACAACACAAACATGACAGCAAATAAATTCAACGTATATCCCTTAAGGGGGATGGAGGTGTAATACTAAATAACAAAGCGTAGGTGCTTAAGGGCGTCATCCAAACACCTTTTAAATATGGATATGGATGGTGCACCAATGATCGATTCTGGAACAGCATTTCGTGGGTGACACACGCGGACGGAAAAGAAATTCCTACGGCAATCCCTGCGGCCATCCCCGCGGCTGCATTATTCTGCCAGTTTTAGTGAGTGAATTCTCAAGCTTGATATTACTGCTGAGTTGCAGTAAAGAGCGTCAGACGTGATGTGAGTCATGCCGAATTAAGTGCACAATTAGCAAGCAGCACTCAAGCGGCGGTAAATTCCGCTGAATAACCCCAATTCTTACTACATCTCCTCGTATTTAAGGTGGTGCATTCCATAAAGCTACTTAGATGCACAACATTATGGTTAATCCAATGCACTAAGGTCGTGTTCCAGCCATTGGCGTCACGCTTGAATTGCATATTCTAAAGGAGGACGAAAATACGCACTAAGCATCTGCCAGAAAGTAGAGAGATTTATTTACCGAATGCCCATCGTAAAAGGCTCACATGAAGGTTAGCAGTTTTGGAGGTTTTTGTGGATGACATAGAACAGCCCAGACCACCTGAACCAGTAAGCTCAAATCCCGTTCGGTGGATGCTCGCTGCAACACATGCGATCGCATCTAGTTACAGTGTTTGCTCTGGTGCCATATGGAGCGCACCTTGCATTTATTCACATTGAATTTAGGTGAAGTATGGATGGACCACTGATATACCTTGTCTAAATGGTCCTGAAGCAGTCGCGGAAAGTATTCCCCAGTAACTTGCCAAAAATCATAACCTCATCGGCAAACAACAGGAGATAATTAAAACTGCCAGTGTGAGGTCAATGAAAAATACCAAAAACAATGTAGCACCTAGCAACAAGTACTGAGGCGCAGCAAATTCAAATTGTATAGGATGAAAGAGTAAGATAGAAATCTGACTACAAATTGCAGCTGAAGGAGAAAGCAGGTGATGCAGCTCAGAAACGTGTAACGGACGCATGCGCTTCAATGCGTTGCTCACATCGCGTTTGTTCACTCGCGCACTCCATGTTTCTACAACACGCACTAGCTTGTACCGACCTGGACCGCCTTTCGTGTCAGAATGCGAAAAATGAATACTCATTTTCGTCAACAGTCACTGCGGATCGCGCCGATATGCCTTAACTTGCATTGACCCCGTTTCCTTTTAGTACACCGTTGCTGACCTAATGCACTAACACATGATTACACCTACCCGTGCCACGCATTCGGTCACCGCCCAGATGACAATATGCAAGCGAACTAATCCGGGCTGTGTCCCATACATGCGTACACGTTGCTACCTCAGTGCATCCGCGCCATATTAATTGGAGGTGCGCAGTTCACTCTCATTGGACTGAATTTTGTTTACACTCAGACAAACCAGTATTGGTCCCAGAGAATTTTGATAACCAGGCAGCTGAAATCTTAACCTTTTTTCCCAATTTCACTTGGAATGTTTAGACGGTCGTATGCGTTTAAGCGTCCTGGTTAAATCACGTCATAATCCACTCCAGCGTCAGCTAAATTTGTCCAGCTTCTTCCTGTTATTTGAACCTTCGTTGTGCACCATCTGTTTTGACGGAAGCCGTGTTTCTAACAATTTTCCATGTTAAACTTTTCAATTTGGCCTTCCAGCTCATTGGCTATG
Source organism: Dicrocoelium dendriticum (assembly GCA_944474145.2). Classification (NCBI taxonomy): domain Eukaryota; kingdom Metazoa; phylum Platyhelminthes; class Trematoda; order Plagiorchiida; family Dicrocoeliidae; genus Dicrocoelium; species Dicrocoelium dendriticum. Next base: position 2,428 of record CALYDF020001766.1, read on the forward strand.
ATTGGTCCTATTACGTTGGACTGCATATGGTGAAAGGAAACTGCTCCGTAGTTTGAAGCCTTACTTATGCTTCCAACCTTGTGAATTCATGCTGTTACTCCCAGCTTCCACATTGCAGGAAATTGATTTTATTCTAAGAAGCGCTAGACATCATCTGCGAAAGCAGGATATTTTGGAGAACCAACTTTCGCCGTCTTGTTGATTAGCTCAATGAACATGCACAGTCTTAGCACCGAGTTCTGTGGGACATCACATTCCACCTCTCCGGGGGTAGATAGTCAGACCATAACACGCAATGCCCCTTTCTGTTGTTGAAGAAAGCTGCCAATTTAACAGAATCTATGATGCCTAGCTCCGTAGACGGAAGTGGGATGCAGGGATCCAGGCTATCGAAAGCTTTGGAGAAGTCCAGATATATGTCACCAACTCCGACCCCATCATCAACCACGACAGTCCAAATACATCCATCCATCAGCAGGTTTCGTTTTTACGACCGGTGTTCACGGAAGGTTTGATGTTCCAGGGCGAAGATGATGCACTTTCCAGGTATTTCATTACAGTCTCAGGTATGGCTACTTCCGTTAGCTTAAATGGCACGCAAAATAGTGTCACCGGGCGATGGTTTTAGCAACTGAACGGCTACTGCCTTTAAAAATTAGGCTTCTAATGCAAGGTTTCCACATAGAGAAAATATGCTCTTCATTAAATAAACTTGAGGAGCTGTGACTGTGTTACAAACAGCTTACTGGTCACAACCATCGATGTTTTTGGGCAGAAGTTGTCTGGTTCCGGAGGGTTGTGGTAGCGCAGCGACAGTAACACTCTATTACACTCTAGAACATTGCATGTGTAAAGGATAGAGTCAATAATTTATATGACTTTATGGAACAAGTAGAGGCTGCAAGCTGAAAAGTCGGGATTTATTCTAGCCCCAGTGCATAAGTTGATTCTTCGGCGATTTCAAATCAAACGCCTTTCGGAAAAAGTGGAGATATACCTTGCTTTAATTTAGAAGACTGTTGGCATGCTTATGCATAATTTGGTTGCTGGCCGGAAAGAATTTAACAAGGTACCTTTTATACGTTTCTTAGAATTCAAGGGAAAGCAAAGCCTGCCCCAATAATATAGTCACTCTAATCTGTTAATGAGTGGCCAAAAATCATTCTTTTGGGTGTGAGGTAGAGCGCACTAAATTGCCAACTGTCCAATGGTAGTTGTTGGTCTATATCAAAATGTCACACCCACACATGGGTGTAAAATGACCGTATGCATTCATGTGGGTACATGTGTACTTCTCAGTGTCATCCATCGTGAAAACGCTGGATAATGTGCGGATGGTTGAGTTGGAGTCAACCTACGGCACGCCACAAGGCAAGTTCACTGAACGATCTATACGTTGTGTTGGGCTAGTTAGAAAGGAGACAGGTGTGCAAAATGGAAACAGCAGTGCCTCCTAACTCGGCTACTGCGGTAAAAGTGTGGTAGCCCTTTGAAAGACCTAACCGGCCTGAGCAAGGAGTGTGCAATTGGTGCTTAGTGTTATCCCAGCTAGTGGCAAAAGGGTTATTGCTAACCCTTTTGTAGACTGAAAATTATCTTCAAACAACCTACCTTTAGCAAGATGAACATTCCTTACAAGTAGGCCTTGCTAATGTGAAGCGTAACATGTTAAGAAAAGCGTTTGGAAAGCCATTTTGCCTAAAAGTAACTTGCTGCCGCAATGCATAATCTACTATCACAGTATTGATCGCCGTTGCAAGGAACAAGTGTGGTTACGCTGCCCAACTTTTACGCGGGAACACATGTGTTCCTTTCAACATATTCACTGATGAGGCAATATGCTATTAGCAGGAAATGAGAAGCTGCATTGCTAGACAACATATACTCCTCGCGCATACTGTGAATCACATATTGCACAAAGCGCAATACTCATTGACGTGAAAAAATGAATGACACATATTTGGAAAACTGCAACGTGTGCGGGTTCCCACACATACTGTGCACCGCAAGCCCGTTATCCCTGTGATAACTTTTATGACACCTTTGGCTCAACTCTGGTGAACAGGTAGGGCAGTCGTTTGGACATCTGCGACAGATCCACCGGTGACCGAATATCTTCTTAAGTTAATACTGCACGGTTTGTGCATAATGGTCAGGTGCGATACATTGAACCTATTAAGGCTGAATCAAAGTGCCAATGTAACAAACGATATTCGGTGGGAAAACCACATCCTTACCTTGCAACTCCCACGTAATTTGTCAGCGACAGTTTGCTTACCAAACTATGTGGCATTACTCGCCTTATTTCTTCCACTAAACTATCTTGGTATGCAGGGCCTGACGATTTGCCGCCCAATTCGAACAAAACGCCGGCCTTGATATCCATATACTATTTCTGAATACTTTTTCAGTTTATGTATTCTGCCAAAAAATGGAAGAGTGCCTTCCTCACCACCCCCATACACATCATGCTCTGTGCACGAAACGAAGGACTACCTTCCAATAAGCCACACTTCCATTTAATCTAAGATGAAAGCACACTGCGTAAATTCTAAAGCTGTTGACGTCTGTTGATACGAAATCTTATCAACTCCTCGCAGCACGGCTTCCTTGGCCCAATTTCTTGCTTAACATGCTAGAATGACCTTCTTAATCTTCTGATTACTTTGTTTGATTACTTTTTTGATTGCGGTTCATCAGCTATAGTCTTATATCTTGAACAGAGAAAGCATTTGATTGAAGCACTCCTGCTTATCTGTCGTCCAAATTAACTGCGCATGACATCATCAACCCTCTGCTGTCGTGGTTCTAGTCTTACCTCCCAAGCAACAACCCGGTTGTCCAGATTTGGAATGAAACCTGTTTACTCAGGACAGTGAGCGTGATATAAGGCGATGTAATAGGCTTTTATTATTCTTGCTATATTTGCATAAAGATTTTGGCAGCTTTATCTTTGAATACTGAATACTACTGAATACGGTATTATAGAGAAAGTAGAAATGGATTCTGTACAACTCTTTCGAAATATTGTGAAAAAAATTATAATAGTTGTCAACCGTGAATATCCTTGTCGTCCTCATGTAATATTTAAAATATTCGACTTACGATATTTCAGGATTCACAAATGTGATATGTCATCGTAAGTATGCAGTCGTTCTCTGAATCGAACAGAGGCAAAATGCACATCTAACAACGTTTTGAACTGTTGCACAGATGTTGCCTCAATCACATGTTCGGGCAAACTATTCCAAATGTTTACCACTCTCCGTTCGAAGCACAGTGGGTGGGGAACACGTTTCATATCCGGCACAACAAGTTTGTATCTGTGTTCGCGTGTGCTGCATGGCCCTCGTATGTGCAGCATTGGCCTTAACATGGGGAACTCACCGAGATGTAGAATTCGGTAGGTCATAATGAGGTCGACTCGTAACCGACGGTAGGACAAGGTGTAGAGCCCTAGTTTCTCGCACCGGTCTTCATACCCAAAGCCACGTAAACTCGGGATCAGCCTGGTAGCAACGTGTTGGACCCGTTCGATCTTTTGTGCCTCGCCTCGGGTAATCGGAAAGTAGGTGGGCGAACAGTACTCTAGCATTGGTCTAGTGATAGAAGAGAACAAGCGAGTGGCAACCTCTTCAGACCATGTTCCGAAGCTACGTTTGAGCGCCCAAAACATGCGCAGTCCGTCCCGATATAGCCTGTTCGTGTTGTCCACGGACTTCAAATCGTAGCGCGAGAGTACACCTAGGTCCTTCACGGAGGGTGTGGGATATAGCGTTTGGCCGTAAAGGGTGTAGGTTCGGCCGTTAGCACCCATCCCCTGGCTCATAAATACAGATTTGGCTGGGTTGACCGGGAGAAGAACTTCTGCAGACCATGTGGATAAGCGGTTGAGATCTTGCTGAAGTAGGCCACAGTCGTCGGGAGCGTCGATTTCTCTCCAAATCTTCATGTCGTCCGCAAACAAGGCACACGGCGACCGGAGACGCTGCGGTAGATCGTTGATGTGGATCAGGAACAGAGTAGGCCCCAGCACAGTGCCTTGAGGCACGCCAATTTTAGAGGGGTACCAGTCAGTTAGATGGTCGTCGACCTGCACCCTCCACTTTCGTCCAACAAGAAAGTCGCGGATCCACCGGTGCAGTGTGCCACCGACACCACACATGCTGAGTTTGTGAAGGAGAACCTCATGACTGACCTTGTCGAAGGCTTTACTGAAATCGATGAATATCACGTCGACGGACTTCCCCTTGTTTATTGCCTTCAACCACTCATGCCTCGTCACAAGCAGGTTGGTAATGCATGATCGATCTTGCATAAAACCGTGCTGGGCGGGCGTCAGGACCTCGTTTGATTGTAGCAACTGCAGCAATCTCTTCTTCACGATTTTCTCAGCAACCTTTGCCAATATAGGTGTCCGACAAATTGGCCTGTAATTGTCTAATTTGCTAGGGTCGCCGCCTTTCGGAATAGGCTTCACCACCACACATTTCCAGTCAACCGGCAACAAACCTTCGGAGAGCGACCTGTTGAAAAGGTCAGTCACGATAGGAGAGAGGATGGTTGAAAGTGACTTGAGAACCAGTGGTTGAAGCCCATCAGGTCCGGCAGGTTTGGTGCCGTCAAGGTTGGCGAGTAGTTGAGCTACCTCTTCAACGCCGCATTGCACACTATCGAGTCCGGTAAAAGCGGTACACGTCCAACTCGGAACAGACACCTGGTTTTTGCAAATACAGAAGCGAAGTGCGCCGCCAGCGCGGACGCACGCTCAGTGCTGGAGGTTAGGGGCTGTCCATTCGTGCCATCCAGCACTGGCACATCACCTGCCGGCTTCAGGCGTCGCTTCACGTATGCAAAGGTTCTCTTTGGGGCGGTCTTCGCGGCTAATGCGAGCTGAACTTCAAAGTGTCGGCGTTTGTTCTTTTTCGCACTGTTGCAGAAGTTCCGCTGACATTTATACCCTTCGTAATGATTGGCAGAGCCAGTGAGAAGGAATTTGTCCCATAGTCTGCGCCGCCTCCGAGCCAGGTTTCCATACTCCTTGTCAAACCAATAAGGCTTAATCGGTCCAACCTTTCGACAGTTCAATGGCACAAATTGGGAACACAAAGATGTCAATCTCTCTTTTATAAATATCCAACAATCTTCCACAGATGCAGCTTGTGACAGAGACCAATCCAGTTGGCTCGCGGCTCGAGCAAGACCATCGAAGTCCGTTTTCCAGTAGTTGGGAGCTGGTTGCAGCGGACGTGAATACGGCAAAGATAATTCCATATCAGCTATCAGTACTGAGTGGTCGCTCGTAGCCAGAGGCTCCAGGATCCTAACGTCACGCACTCGTTGTTCGTAGCTCGTAGCTCGTTAACATCAGGTCGAGACAGGATGATGCAACAGTTTCAAGTACCAAATCAACGAACTTTGCTTCAACCTCACTATGTCCAGGCATCAAATGCACATCAAGCCATGGTATTCGAGGACAGTTAAACTCACCCATAAGTACGTAGTGTGGACGACTCATGTGGGTCCGAAGTTGGGGCAGCCAATCCAAACAACGACTCAGGGGACTGCGATAAATTGCGCCCACAAGCAGTTCTCCGCGCCTGAGACGGATGGAGCACCACAGTAGCTCACACAGACCATCGTCACTTCGGTAGGTGCTCACAAGTCTCCCACGCAGGGAAGACCGGATGTAAAGTAAGACACTCCACCTTGGGCATTCTTTAGTCTATCGCATCGGAAACACGAGTAACCGTTGAGTTCAAGTTGTTGGGTGTATAACTCTGCATGCAGCCGTGTCTCTGCGAGTCCCACTACGTCTGGCCGCTCAGACCAACGAAACAACAAAACTCAGCGCGCTTATTCATAATACTGCGAACGTTTGTGAACGCTACTCGCATGCCACAGCAGGAGCCGCCGAGCGTGCTTGAAGTGTGAGCAGCCTGTTTATCCTGATTCGCGGATTGTTGGAAACCACCGGAAAATTTACGATACGAAGATCTGTTTCCCCCTCACCAGTGCGTCCTTTCAACTCAATGATGGCAGACTTGAACCGCTCCCTGTCTACTGGGTCCAGGTCTGGACGAACATGGATCTTCAAACCTTTCAGCCTACTTAGGCGAGACATGATAAGTCTCTGACTGGCTTCGTCCACAAAAGTGATTCTCATAGGCCGATTTTGTTGATCAGCTTGCTTTCCACGACGGGTAATCTGCCTCACTTTTACCGAGTCCTCACCAGCGTCGAGGAGTCTATCAATTAGACCCTGTAAAAACTCGACATCGTGATCGGAGCGCACTTGGGTTGATGGATCACTGGAATCCGGTGCGTGAAAGATCACGAGATTATAACACCTCTGGTCGGACGAGGTTGGCCTTGCAGGGCGAAGTATACTACCAGCCTCAAGTGGTTTGGCTAACTTTACTTGCAAAACGTAAACGCCCAACGTTCCTTCGTAATTTCGTCTTCTGATCTTTCCACAGGTCTTCAGCACTCAGACTTTCACCTGCTGGGACATCAGTGTCCGGTGGACACAACAAAGTAAACAATTTAGGCCAGGTGCAACTGGGCTTCTCACAACGGTTTGACTGCGTGTCAGTGAGTTTGCACGGGTAGAGGAGGACGACTTAGCCGAAACCTGAAGTCTCTTCGCTCTAGGTTGTTGGGCCAAACACAGGAAGCTGTTCGCAACGAAACGCTGAGGACTACACGTCGGCGATACTCTTTCTGGCTGTATCTTATTTCGGCAATTTTCACATATAGTTTGGACAAAATCGTGTTGGATCTCTCAAAGACGATGAAAATGCTCAACTGATAATCCAACACATGCAATATGGTATTTAACTTGGCACAATGCACAAGTGAGGGCATTTGCACGGTATCCGACTAGTCTGGAGCAAGTACCACAGGATGACTGCTTCGGGATTGCGAATAATCCGAAAACAAGATGGCGGCCAATTGACGAAGAAAGTGGCGATAGCAAGATCGCCGAAACCAAGCGATGAAATACAAGTATTTCTGGTCGGAAATTTCAGAATCGGAAATGAAACTGAATTGTAGCTCAATTTCCACGAAGTACTTCCAATGAACGCAGAACGTTAACACAAAGTGATCTTGTCAACACAGTCAAAAATAACCGACCGGAGGACGCTATCCGCCGATGACATAAATCTAGTTTACACGTTTGATATCTTAAGTGTTAACAAGGTGAGCTAAACACTTCTGATTCATGAAGCTCTAAATGGAAGAGGGCGTTCTGCTTTTGCAAATGTCATTTGGTAAGCTATAGGTATGAAATTTCACCCGGTTTTCTTACAATCAACAGCAAAACACTGCCTCCGTGCTAAACCATCCTTGACCTAGGATACATTACTCGTAGCATCGGGCTTCTGTCGAAAAGATTCACTCTAAAATGATCACTTATGGTTTGTTCAAAGCAAAAACACGGCTGTTATTAGAGCATGGCTCCATAGTCCATTGCAATTTCAGTGTGTGATCGTATAGCATTAGAATGACTGCAATCATGATTTACAAAGCGTCTCACTGGTTATTCCACTACATTATTATATATGGAATGATGCACTCCCTTACAGCTTGCTCTAGTATGGTTATGTCTGATGAAAACAAAACTTTGCGTCACCTTTGCTACTCTAATCAAAAAACACATCCATCAAATCCGGCACTGAAACGAAAGGCACTGGCAATATATCGCACCGGGAACAACAATAATAAATAATAGTAAAAATAGCAAAGACTAGACAGTTGGAAACAATTTCCTTATACTATACTCCATATTATGGAACAGCATTCCTAGTGAGATAAGTAAGCTCCAGTCCAGGATACAAATTCGGAGGGCAGAACATTCATTTTTGCGTTGAAGCAGCTATTATTATGCTGAGACCAAATATGACAAAGGAATGCTTTTATACTACTGGAGCAAGATGGATTTGATGTAATTGCCCTGTTTCCTATTTCTCACACGAATCCATTGAGTCAACCTAAAGGCAAAAGGATCATAAAGGTAATTTTAATTAACACGAAGTTTCCGTGAAACGTAGCATCTAGGTGTTTTATATTTCCTTTCCTTGCATTTGTTTTAGACTGTTACTTATCGACCATTCCTTACTGGTGATCACATATAAGAGACAAGCTGCAGTTTTCCTACTATTCGAAGTTCAATTTGATTATAATTTCTGATTTTTCAATCAGCATTACCTAATTGAATCACCAGAAATTCCACCAGGAGCTTCAATGATTATAAAATACTCCGAACGCATTGCTGAAAGTTATCTTAATTTTCTTTCTTTATTTGCCCGCATTGATTGATTGTACGTCACAAAGAACTGCCAGATCACCGAATTATCGAAAACCTTATAACATTTACTCATTCCATGCTTCATCTTATTCCCTTATGTTACTTTTCTTTCAAGGTTTGGTCACGACTGGGCCAATTCCCTGTGGTAATGGATTCAGTTTACCAAATTAAGTACTTTACCCACGCAAGGCGAATTGACACAAACGCACTGATAAGAGGCGGGACTCAAAAATGAGTCTAAATCTTGAAGGCGTGATACAACTAACAATGTCCATAACAAAACAATCTTTACGATGTTAGCCTATTGTTTATAGCAGCGGCAAAACCCAGCCAACATACTTAGGACTTGTTACCCTAATTCCACATCAGAAAATGGTCAGAGGAGGAGTGAAATTGCGAATGAAACCAATCGAGGTATGACATCGCACGGAAACACGTCTCCAGGAGATGGTTCCATTTTACCATATACCATTTAGTTATTTATTTATTAGCCTTGTAGGCGCAGCATCCCTTATCGCCATGCATTTTCGGGTCCTGCTCTTTATAGCTGAATGCATTTTTGCGGAAGCAAGGTGAGGGTCATTGATGCGCCGATGACCAGTTCACTGAGTCTTTTAACAAAGTCTGTCCAAACGTTATCAAGAGGACTGTTGCTCGAGAACTCCTAAGCGGATGCCTAGAGCAGTTCATTCAGGGCGTGGTAGATTGTATGACAGCTTGACTAGGTCCCGAGTGTTCAGCTGGATATTCTGCATAACACACATATTTAAAACATATCATAACATTGTTGCTGAGACCTAATGAACACCACCAAGAATATGTCAGTCGTGAGCCCTTCAATCGTGAGTGCAAGGTCCAATATAGACGGTTTATTTGCTGTCCGGCATCTAGTGGGCAATGTGACATGATTGTACAAAGAGATAGTAGCGGTCAGTTCTTGCAAGTCTGCTTTGAACTGTTCATTAAGGGATGTCTGTTTTTCCAGATTGTGTAGAGTGAAGCCCTCGGAGATGAGAACGTAGATGTATCTGGTGCATTTTACCCTGTGCAAGGCATGTAGCAAGCGGAATCCTTTCCCGTAGTGGGCCTTGGGGTGCGATACTCGACAGCTACGAGACATGCGTTGTTGTATATTATTCAAAGACGGGACCATGGTGAGGCAGTAACATGATTTTCCCGTCATCAAATACCGCACACTGCAGGTCGCTGCGGTAGTAACGAGGATCCGCACATCATGTGCTGTGGAGGACTATCCTAATAAATGACATCCATGCTATAGCAACCTAAACAGCAACCACTTCGTGGTGCCTACTGATGAAATTCTGCAGCCAACCTTTGACGTTTTAATGTCTGGGTTTCGAAATGCGTTTGTGAAGTGCAATACGCGTTCTTAAGTCACGTACCCAGATAATGGGATTTTTCTTGCTAGTGCTGATTGGTATCATTTGCATCAAAGTACATTTATTTCTTCGGTACCCGTTTTCTACCATTCTTTACTTTCAACCATGTTGCACTGTTGGCAACTCCATTCGAAAACCTTGCTTTCTTCTTTAAAGTTAGAAGGAACTGTGTCTTTCCTACTCCACAATCTTGCGCCAATGTTTACGAAAATTTTCCTTTTTGACTTTAACGAATCACTGATGCTCTTTCTTCAAGTGTTAATGCCTTTGGCTTAGCTGATTCGGAATTGCCACTTTGTCCTTCGTATGAATCTTCAAAAGGAACTATAAAAGCCAACACCAGTATTCAGCAAGGATATACCTCAACAGTACCCGCTCAGTGCTGACAATCGACAGTAAACATATACACACAGTAAGGGGTAGTCACTGTACTTGCGACTATACAACAGTAGCACAAAACCCAGCGTACTCGAGGGAGTCCCACGGCTCATTTTTGGGTAACATGATGCTATCCGATTGGTTCATTGCACTGGGTTAGTTACATAGGGTGATATCCAGGAGGGTGTAATGTGTCACTGGACAAGTCTGGCGTGAAGGGTGTCTAATCCTGGGGTGAGAATAAACCAGTGGTATTGGGGTTACGCAACATGATCTGGTCAATTGCGACAGGTGAATTATAGACAAGTCTATGGGGAATCGAATAAGGTGACACAGAATGAAAGTGCCTGGGCGATATTGAATCGGTGCATGTCAAATTGTGTGGTTTCTGGGGCTAGTACGACGTCTTGAATCGAAATCTAAGCTATCTGTGCTTTGCTGTGGCAGAGCTTCATGACACCTGTACTCGCAATCTCAGCCAGTCGAACTAGTAGTGCTCGCCTTGGGCAGGTTTTAGAACGCCTGGGTACCAAGAAGCGTGGTCGCAGTTGCGTTAGACAAGTGGAAGCCATAGACAGGTAAAGACCAATGAGAAAACATAGGAAAATGTTTGGGGATATTTTTGGCTGGTCGCAATGGGCAGGTGATCGACATAGACAGGTAATCGTAGTGGCAGGTTGGACTGTATTAGCATGCTGTTTGTCCGCAGTGTTGGTGTAAATGCTGAAAATAAACCCATTAGGGTTCAGAAAGCTTGCTTTGATTTGACGTGAATTGAAGTATTAGAAACCGGGCAACGCATTCCAGTCCTTCCTATTACTGATATTTTTGCCTATATTAATGGTGGAAGTGGATACGCGGAATGATCCAGGAGACAGTTTCTCCTGGTTTCAATCACTTTCGTAAAAAGTAGTTTTCCGGGTTTGAGGCGGTTTTTACCGATAGTAAAAAACGTTTTCGGATCTCGAGAATTTATAAAATATTTGTATGCAATCGTCGTTACAGCGAAAGATATCTCGGTTATAGTCAGCAACATTTTAAACGGTATCTTTGATCGTTTTGATCATTGTCTTGATCCTTGTGGCCGGTCAATTATAACTGATTCTGCTGCCGAGTTCTTAGAGTAAATACATCATGTGGGTCTTCTGAGCCCTTGAGCAAACTAGTCTAATTATTATACAGAACATTGCGCAGACGCGCCTGATCAGGTTAAATTGATTTTATCACTATTATGCTTGGTCATGGCATTAAGCAGCATTCAACCGTGTGCCAAAGCTTCACTAGAACATTCGAACATAATCTGGTAACACTGCTTTGGTGTTTGTGATTTCGGGCGCACCAATTTGCACTTGACCTCCAAAATTTGGCGATCGTTCAATAGTGCGTTTTATTTCATCAGAATTATATTTATCAAGAATATTAGGAGCCATAGCGTCGTTTGCTTTACGTGTTCATCTTTGAGTATGCGACGTGATATAAGCTGTATGTTGCTATGCCACTTTCCTCTGGACTGGGAAGACGTATTCTGACTGGTTTTAGATGTAATCTAAAGGAGCAAGCTAGAATTAAGGGTTCCATGTAGGCCAATTTTTATTTCATTTCTATTACTTACAGTACAAGAGAGCTAATTTTACCGTTCATTGGTGTAATAAGACAGCGCGATGAGTCACGTGCTGTTGCTGTATTGGTGCTCGCAAACTAACTGGCGTCCTCATCAACCGTGTCATAATTAATTTGGGGTTTGGATAAGATTTTAAGTAAAGTCGATTCCGTGCGTATTAAAAATTGAAGTATTAACCATAGAGGTAGTTGTGATCATCTCAAAGTATGAAAGTGAATACAGGATTATTGGAGCCCCAACAGAAACATGTCGTATTTGAGACAAAGATAGCCTTGTTTTTCTTGATTGTGATGCAGTTTTCCGATAGGGATTAACAAGAAAAGCACAGAAAGTACGACTTATCTAAGGTTTGTGATCCGTAGAAAGTATATCTAAGTAAAGTAGTGCATTGTAGACTGCGCGTTAACTCAAATAATTTATAAAATGGCACTGCAGAGTAGGTGGTAATGGTTGCCACAACTAGAAAATTTTACCAGCATAAATGGAGTCATCGCACTTCTTTGCTCGTGTGAGGCTTCATTATGCAGACTTAGGAGTCCTAACAGAAGCCCGATCCAGATGCACACACAAAATAATGTCAAGTAAAAACTTAGATAACTTGTCTACCTTAGGAGTGTGCGGTGAAAGTTATCGCGATCTAATGGGTTACCTCAGAAGGATCTCAGATTTCGGATAAAATAAAGCCCCTCAATCGCCACTTACTAAAATTTAGCCATATTACGAGACTAAGGTGCGGCCAGCTGGAGGTGGTAGCGCAATACATTAGGCCCAAGATTTGCCATCCCCGAATTTTTTAGCAGCCGTACGGTCTAGAGACTGATGTCATTTCTGCACCTAGTTTATCTATTAAAATGCCAGAAGGCGGGTTGTACCGTTAAAATACATTGTCCACTTTCGTTTATTTCGTTGCGAGAAAACGAAAACTGACCAAATGCTCAACACTTCCCTCACACAGAATGTGTGTGCGGATTTACATGTACCTAAATTTAAATACCGTTTTTGGTCCCAAACGAAGTTTACCTGGGCAGCAATGAACCTTCATTAAACTTACATATGTCATACAGACTATCTAACATTACTTGTCAAGACTTAACACTTTCCTCGTATTATACATATATTCCTCTGTACCAATGGTGTAAAATTTCGGGAGATTTCGAAAATATAAACGGTGTAGAACGCTCAGCATAAGTAGAAAACCTTTGATGCGCATATCAGGCTCCAATTTAGGAAAGAATTTCATAAGGACTTATAATACGATTTTCTTGATGCCACAAACTTTTCTGACTGTTTTATTATGACGTCTGCAACAAAAGGACAAAAGGATTAAATTAATGTCTCCAGACCTGAAATGAACAACTAACTTGTGCGTGAAGTCGGTGCGGTGGTCTAAAATTTGGTAGGCATGCCAATGATCATGTGGTACGTAATAGGTGATAAACATTTATGAAAACCTCGCGTGATAGACAAAAATCTGACTGCGTGATTTATATGCTCACGGCTAGCAGCTGGGAGACATGGCTAATTCAATAACTAATCCAATTAATGCCGAAGGTATAGGTTTCAGTTGATTTGGGAACATTTTCGGAGTCTGGATGCTGAATTAATTCATGTCTACTAGCAATCAGATTGTGGACTGTTGTAACGCAATACACATTTTTTAAGGTCTTGAGAGTCTGCAACAGAGGAAGACTTATTAAAGTCCAAATAGCTAGTTGATACACTGTCATATGTAATACCTGATGCAACTGCGTGATCACGTAGAATTACGCATTGGGAATAAATGTCGGCTGTTTAGGAATATCGTTAGTGCATTTTGTCTATACATCAAAATTCAAACTATTTTAATACCAACTACCTGCAACTTTCGAAATTAAGTAATATTCAGTTTGTGTGAATTGTTCACACACATCGAACCATAAAATTACTAACGGACAGCACAGATGTCGCGACCTAATTCATGTAAAGCTACTTCCCACAGCAACCTTTATGAAGTCATTCAGAGGCATAATAAGTGAATGAGCTACAACTCAGGCAAATGCATTAAACAACAAACTCACATTTCCTTCCAAATTATGACAAATAATATTTCCAAATACACCTTAATAGATGTCACAACACTGCATTATTTGCCACCAGCATATGTAAAAAACATTTTGCTTTCTGTCCGTTAAAAATCTCGCTACTCAGTGGAGACCAGGGGACAAACTTAGAATAAAAATATAAGTTGTCACGTGGGGATTAACATTCCGTATTTCGGTTAAAATTATTAAGCTCAAATAGCTGGCGCATACAGCAAAATGATGCAACTAGGTTACTGACGACCACATAAATTCTCTAACGATTATAAAAGCTCAGTAGATAACGTGCCCAAAAGAATGAAGGGATTACAGAGAGGATATGGCGTACAGCGACGACATGTTCACCAAGATATATCTGTTGCGCCCGAGTAGATCAACTAAACTACCAGGTTGAACAGTAACTAGAACGGCCAGGAAAGCTCCGCATTCCCCAGCGAAACGTTCAATGCCGAACTGCAAGACCCTATAACAAGTACCCCGCTCTACAATCACATCAGATAACCTACCAGGTACAGAGCTGATATAAAACCATTGGTACTTGGACTGGTCCTTACAAATGAGGAACTCATGTACGAGAGGCCATTTATGGAGACCCCACTAGGCTTAAGCAATCCTGTCACCTGTGTTCCGCTGCATATTCTGAGGAAAACACAGAACTTGCACGTATATCATACATTACAACATCTTGAACAACCTAGTTGTGAAGACCCACTGGGCGTTTTTGAAAGGTGGCTATCCTGACAGCGACGGGGTACAATTTGATGGAAGCATCAGTAAGCTAATCGCAACTGCTTCGGAAACAAAGAGGATTCTGCCCACCAAACCCTCGTCTTTCATCAGAAGTATAACGCGCAAGTGCACGTCAAAAAGGAATGTAGCTTGGTACACTTACAGAGCTCGTCCATGTCCGGAAACCTGGAGTGATTAGGCAATCTAGTGCAACCACCGTAACATGTTTGTTCGTGAGTACAAATTGACTCTCCAAACACATTTGACCTGTAAATTTGACAATAACAAAAGCTCCTCCACAAGCATGTTAAGAACATCCGGAAACTGAAGCTCGGTATCCACCAGTCGGAGTCAAACAGAATGTCGAAAATGCAGCCGACGCCCTACGAATGCAGTATACCCCAACCTTCCAAAGAGACGTCCGCCAGCGTTACATACCCACAACTCTATGCCCAAATTCAACATTAACATTGGTTGAAGAAGAAACGGTTCACAACATGCAGCGACTGCTCTCCCGGAATCGACCATATTCACCTAATGGCGCTGAACGTAGCAGCAAGAACGCTGGCCAGATCATTATCGCTTTTCTTCCAGATGTACTTGAATAAACGCATTTTGCCTACCATAAGCAAATATGGCTTAACCGCCCAAATTTTCAAAATCGGTAATCATTTGGAACCCGCCAACTATCGCCCGTGGTCCTCCCCCTGTGTTCTCAAATGTGTTGGAGGAAGTCATCGCTGCGGATTTAGTAGACCATCTAGAACGCCACAACATCATTACATCCGAGCAACACGGTTTTCGCCAGTAACCTTTATGCACTACTATCCTATTGATTGCAGGTAGTAATTGGACGGAAGCAGCGGATACCGACAGAGGAACAGACGTCATTTACCTCGATTTTTCCGAAGACTTCGACCGACTGGACCACAACATTCTGCTTCACGGGCACGAAAGCTACAGATTTGGTGAGCCAATCCTTGGGTGTAACAGGCATTTCCTGCATCATCGGTAAATGTAGGTCAGAGTTTGAAGTGCGCTGCCCGATCCGACTTATGTCGAATGTGGATTTCCAAAAGGATCAGTTCTGGGGTCACCTCTGTTTCTCGTGTTCATTGACGAGCATACGCGTTTGGTTGCTTTAGCTTTCTTGCTGTTCGCTGACCATATTAAGATGTGGCAGATGATCGCCAACCCAGTACATCCCGATGTACTCCAGCGAGACCTGGACAGAGTGTATTTGTGGTCACTCCATGATCTGCTCCAGTTCAATTCGAGGAAGTGTAAATCGCTTAACATTCATCACCATCCGTACATCAGATACGAGCTTGAAGATCATGTCCTGTAAGCCGTCACCTGGGAGCGCAACTTTTGGGTACGAGTTCAGGCTGATCTGGGCTGCTAAGAACAAGCTGAGTATTCATCAAATACCGGAAAATAACACGGCATGCTGCAGAGGGCATTGGGTCACTTTAATCCCTCTATCTGTTCACAGTTACAGTAACATCTACTTGCGGCCTAATGTAGAATACGCTATCCAGGTATGGCAACTCTGGAACGAACAATACGTTGCAGTGCTCGAGAATCCTAAGCGACGAGCCATGAAGCACGTCAAAGGGTTGTTCAATCTGTCTTATCGACTTAAACTGAGGAACCTAAAAGTGTACACTGACCGCTACCGGCGGCCCACGTGGTGACCTTATCATAGCCTACCAGATTCGAACGAACCCCAACCACGTCTGTCATCACCTACTACAACTGAGCCAAAACAAGAATTTTATGGGCCACCAGTCCAAGTTATCCACGCAATACAGTGGGCTAGAATGTCGACGGAACTTTTACTGTCTTCGTGTGTGTCAGCCTTGGAACGCCCTCCAATTTTATTTTGTTTCCGCCCCACAGTAGCTATGTTTATAAATCGCCTTGATGTTGCCCTAAACCAACTACACTACGAAATATAGCCTGTGTGTCTCGATAGAAGATATAGTGCGAAGAAGATTGCACAACCAGAACCAAGCAACACAACTGTGGTTGGTTCTTTCTACTTGCCTCCGTGTTAAAACGGTGGTGAGTCCACCAAAATGATTTTTTTATCACCATTTTATATTCGCCCTTTTGTGGTTCTATTTTTGGTCATCCTACCTTATTTGCTAATTACCCGCTTTTTTGCCAGTAATATACCGTTGTTCCATTGTTCTTCCAACACCATTTTTGTTCTCAATTTTTATCAAGCCGGCTGAGGTAGCTGTAAAATAACATTGATAAAAAATGATAAATTTCACCATATATAAGGCATTTAATAGAATGCTCTTCTGTAAATGAGCTAAATTTATTTTGACACAGACAAAAGTTGTGTCACGTGATTTTGTTTGATAATCGTTAGTGCTAAATAACTTACAGTTGAATTGGGCCGGCCGCTTAACTACAAGTTAAAGCTGTCCGCCTGAGCCGGGTATACTTGCCTGTTTCGAGTGGTTGATATTCCCAAACACACAAACGTAGTCTCAAATACTTTCCGGAAATATTTCACCCGACATGATATTTGTGTAAAACTAGTATTGTTCGATCCTCAATTTCCTTGTTTTTAATTGCTTATTCACTTGCCTTGCCCGAAAGTTTACTGAAACTGAAATGTAATGACCCTAAAACATCATTTCGTCATCGATATTATCCATTTGTTGATAGCATTATGGTATCCTTGACTTATTCATCACTCTTTCACAAATATTCTGATTACACGTATTTTCACATAATTCCCGAGCCATTCACATGTATACAATCAATAAGGAAAAGCAAGACGTTCATTTCAGATTGCATGCCAATTCTGCTTTTGAAGCTAGGCCAGATTTTAGACTATTCAAGTTCCAAGGCGGTTGCTTTCAGATACTTAGGTTTGTCTGGTTATGTCACCACACCCTATCGCAGTGTAGTCTGATTCTGCGTCACTGCGATTTCTTGCACTAAAATCCATCTATGGTGCAGAATTAAGCATCAAATAACCAAAGTTGTTAAGCAGGTTGGCAATATTTCACATTCCACGCTACAAAACACAAGAGGCTTCCCTTTCTTTGCATTTAAATTTGGTTTGCTGAGAAACAAAACTTATAGAAGTCTCAATGGCGGAGTGAGAGTCATACAACAGAGCCAATGGATAAACAGAACATCTTTACTACGTCTTATTGAATTAAGCAGCTACAGACATATAGAATACTTTAAACAGTAGATGTGATAGATGGTCATCGGCGTTGCACCTACGGTAATTCTCCTATCTGTTATGGTCGTTTGCAAACTGCATGCATCTGATTAGTGGCAAAATGGTATCATACTGGTAAAACAGTTGTTTTCATACCTAGCATGAATGGTTTTGAGCAAGCGCTGGTACTCTATGTGTTATTTTTGCATTTACGCCACGTAAGAAATATAACCATAAAAAATCCGCTGTTAGTTTAAAATTATAAATACCTCATATTTCTGTCACACAGAAATCCCCACCTGTACGCTTGTTATAGATATGTGGATAGCCGAGCCACTAGATAATGCATGCGTGAGTTGCTGGTAGGTGAATATCACTGTATAAAATTGCAAATCTTATTGCTGTGAGTTCAGATAAGAATTATCGGCATATTTAACCAATCCATGATTCAATGAAATCTTGTCAAACGCCATATTTTAACTTACCGATGGGAATCAGTTGCCTATCAACGTTTAGCTTACATCATAAGGAATATTATAAAGAAGTAACTATTTTTTCAAAGAAAACTTTTGTCAAGCAGAGAAAATGTGTAGGGTTAGGTCAGGAGAAATCCATTATATAGAACCCGTGTCTTAAAATCAGTGAGATTTACTTCCTAGTGAACATTAGAGTGAGTCGTACTCTTCCGTTTGATTGAGGAATTGCATCCTTAAGACACATGTGGAAGCTTAACCATGTAAAAGATAAATTATAGAGTAGGCGTAGATTCCGTTGTGTAGCACGAGTCCAATCTTCCTTAAAATAGTGGCAATCTTTTAGTTTAATTTCCAGTTAAGAATGCGTTAAAGATTTGCGGAATCGAGATTGAGTTAAATTCGCCTGCTCAATTAGCTAACTGGTACTCTTGATAAAAATATGAGGAATGGTGGACGGCCCATTGCATGATACACATCACAACTATAAGTATAATCTTGAGAGGCAGAATTCTAATTGAGTTGACAGGATTGTTGATGAAACATTTGCAACAAAATTGCCAGGTACAGCGAAAAGTACAACCGCCATCTTAACAACCTGATCTGCCAGTTTTGTCTCTGCATCTTATTTTCATTAGGTGAGTAATGATACCTATGATATGGCAAAACAAATGTGTGATGTTGAGCAAAGTCGTTAGGCAGCTTTATTTATAGCAGTCAGGCAGACAACACCTTGCTTGCGATTTCAATATGACAAACGCATGACCACCACTAAAGTTGAATAGTCAAATATCCAGGAAAGATTGAAACAACTGGCAAAGTAAAATTTGCCGAATATTAAGATTGATTAACAGTCATGAAACAATGAGGAGACTCCAATTAAAAACTTATACAACCTTCGTAAAAACGGTAGGGTTAAATAATACAATATTTGCATAAACCTATTTAGAACTACGGTCTGCACCAGCAAATAGCCGATGGTCAAATTCCAAAAATGGCCGCTTGAAAACATGCCTACGAATGGAGGATTGCACGAGCCAAAGCATGAGCGAACTTTCCGTTGGAGAAACTAAACATATGTAAACTATCAAGTACAACCAGTATCCTATTAAATCTTCGTTTTACATTGAGCGTAGGCTCATAATAACTGGTTTGCAACTGGATTACAAGATTAATTTTATTCCAGGTTTTCCTAAACAGGAAACGAGTGTCAATATTCTTTCACAGCGATAAATCATTTTACCCAGTGTGTGAAAAATGCCAGTAGCAAAGCAGTCGCAAACCCGCATATGCATGACTAATTCAACCGCACTTACCAACCGTAAATCTTTGACACCCTTCAAAATAATCCAGCATGGCGTTAACTAACGGGATAAACGCGCTCAATTAGCTGACCGTATTTGAGCCATGACAGGGAAAGCACCTTTCTTCGCGTACATAAGCCATTTCGGGAACTTGTCCCTATCACGAAAATTTGTAGTGTGGAGAACGGTTGAAATATCTTACCCAAAATCCGCAAACATTTGATCTGTCACCGAGCGCGAAGGCGTTTTGAGCATCAAGCAAAACAGAAGAAAATACGGCTTTTGCGTGCTTTAAACAGCAGCTGCAATCGCAAATTGTATTAACGTTAAAATTAGTTTAAAGCATAGGAAGTTTATGAAAGCTACTCATCCAAGCTATGACATAAGTAGCTAAATTTTATGGAAGATGTGCATCGAAATATATAAACGAATTATGGTGTCCGGAATTAAGTGCCGCTTAGAACCCCCGGGTTAATCTCAAAAATCCATAGCGGTGATGAACCATGGTGCATCTGAAACACAAAATTACGTAATGATTAGGCTATCAAAGTACGACGTGAGACAAACGGACCCAATCAAATATAAGAGTCAACCAAAGTATAACCGATCAAAGGAGATTTTAAACAACACTGGCCGAAAAGGCGAGACTGTAATTTAGACAAACAGACTGAGCTGAGAGGTGGTTGGCAAGCTGCTAATGTCGGTCATTTCAGCAAGAGATCGGTGTACGGATATAAGTGAAGCTGTTTAATGTACAGTCGTGAGGGTAAGAATGACTTACCAAAGCACCTATTTAAATTGAGTAGTCGGTTTTAATCTGTCAAGCAAATGCTAACGGCGTCACAAGTTTGAGCGTGCATGTGAACTAGGGCCTAGAAAAACAGACAGCAGTAGCTGTGGATTACACAAACACAATGATGAATCTGGAGCGCATAGATAATAGCGACACACCCGAGCAGTCATAACGTCCGTTAGTTAGTAGATGAACTGACATCACCTCCCATATCACTTGCATTAAAATGACCGCAGCGTTGCCAATCTCATTAATGAATTGATACTTATATTCCAGTTAAGCTGTTTAACGTGCTCTCTTAAGTGTGCAAAGCCCTATGCTTATTAGCTTTTTCGAATCCAATATTCATTGGTCCTCAAAAAGATAACGTTGTTCTCTTGTGGTTACATGCTCTCGGGCTTTCCATATTTCTACGTTAGTTGATGATTTACTGAGGAAACTAGATAATCTGCTAACCGAAACCATAGTAGTATATAAGTTGGGAAATTTCTCTTAATCGTAACGTGGATGAATTCACATATATTAAGCCAGTAATTTTACCAAAATTGATAGAGATTAATCCACAATCAAATGTTTGGAGCTGCATTGCTTAAATTGTTTGTAAATTACATGTGGAAATTTGCTGTTTACACTAAACTGAATAATATATTTTAAGGACATGAAGCCTCCCTTCCTAAACCCTTATTATCAATCTTATGCAAATTTTCACGTGTACCTGAAACAGCCGCACTGTAGACATTAAACGTTATAGCTTGTAATCAAGTTGCATATTGTTTGCTCATTAACCGAAGCATTTCTCATTCCAGGTACTAAATCTCACCGGTGTAAATAACAATTGCTTCCCTATTCTTAAGTCATCTACTGTGCATAATTTGCATTACATGATAGGTGCTTATATTTTCCACCAGCTTCGTGTCTATAATTTGCTTCACCAGTATGCAGTTATTCTTTCACATTTCGTATGATGGGTTAAATTCAGGCTTTGTATCGTGACTGCAGCGATCGTGTTATGCATTGAGCCTTCTATGTAAGCTGTCCGGTTGTCTGTTGCGAAATTGTTGACTTGATGTAGATGCATATACATTGGTCGCACCATATTTTTAAATGTTATTCGTTGGTGTTTTGTTGCACAATAGGAATAATTGTTCTAACTATTTAAGCTAAATGAAATTCTTTTAATATTACTCTTTGAAAGCGTTAGATAAAACACGACACATGAGAACTGCAACTTCAGCCATATTTACTTTGAAGATAAACGTTTACACGAGTTTGGTTGAAAATGCTGAACTCAATCAGCAAATGTTTCCAACTTTGTTTTCGAATCGTATATTTCCGAACATTTTTATACAATATAGCAGTGATCTGCAAATAAATTATCTTTCGATAAGAACAATTTAGTTCAATCGGATACTTAGTTGCGATTAGCTAACAACTTCACAACAATCATGATTGCACCTGGCAGCATGCAACTGTCACACGCTGCGTTATTCAAAACTTTGCTTGCAGAACAAAGTGAAAATTGTCCAGCTGAAGCACGAAGTAATTGCATTAGTCATTAAAGCCATTGTGCCGTTTTTATAGAAAGACAACATATCTGTCTAAATAGAAGAGGTTAAATAAACAAATGTGTGAGCTTTGTTATCAATGATTTACTTTAATTTCGCAACATCTAACCCACATACTTGGAAGTCTCGTCATAATATCTCATGGGAAGCCTGTCGGAAAAATGCATAATTAAATTTAAATAATAATGTGAGCAGACAGTTAATTTTGCTGACTGGTATAGAAGCTCACATTTCGGAGGAATGCAGGATCAATAGCCCAAAAGCTAGCATATCTCTTGTCCGCAAATTCAAAGACTCCAAGTGGACACAGGCGATAAAAACGACGACAATCCGATATGTGGCGTCCAGTTACTTGTTTGGTTCACTTTACATCATACGTTAGAATCAGATGCTAATGTCATTTCTATGCATCAATTTCAGTTGACTGCTGTCCAAGTAATTTGCCCTATCTGTCTAAACAGTTGAGACGATTTGTTTCTTCGGAGATAACGTTTGTAAACGAATAATCTACACCAAGTTTTACAGAACGCAATTTTATTGGGATGATCTAGTGTGCATGTGTGTCAACCTGAAGAATATACATAAGCTCTCAGAAAAGCTTTAAGTTTCGGGGCGTTGTACCTTGCGAGCGGAAACAAATAACATAATAAACCTCCAAATTATAGGCATTTTAATAGGAATTCTTTCAGCAATATCCACGGCTCTGATAATATTTGCAACCTGATGCAACTTCATTAGCTTGGAAGTGCTACAAGTTTAATTTTATTATACTGGTAATCATCTTAAAAGAAGTTGCATGGGATTTTTAAAATGAATTTGTTAAATTGGTAAATTCAGAGTCTTGAAAATTGCGTTCACATATCTTTAAACAGCAGATATCCAATACGTAAAAAAGAGGTAAAGGTCATGATTCCAAAATTTACTACGAGAATCGGAGAATCTTTCTTTCTAATCCAATACTCAGATATGGAAAATAACTTTGCAAGTGATGTCAGGACATGCTATACGCCTTGCAATTTTAAACTTGTGATTAGTAAGCATTTAACCGTCCAAAACGTGATTAAGGTGTTCGGGACATCACAGTCCCTAGATAACGCATTCGAAACCGGTATCCATGGTGTCTGAATAAATTTCCGAAACATATACACATAACCTTTCAGACAACAGCTCCTTTCATTACATTTTTTCTCGGCCCAAACATCTATCATGTGCTTGCGAAGAATCATGATTCAATGACAGGAAAAAATAGTAGAACGATTCTGATTACTCTGTGTTACCTAATTTGCGACTGCAGCAGTGTTTATTTCTAAAATGTATTAAGGAAATGTTGTAAAAAGGTTGTACCGTTATTTGATCTGTTCCTTTTACGGAACAGCTTCTCGCATCGTCGAGGAATATACAACTTAATTTAATCTACTTTACTTTAATTTCAAAGTGCTACATATTGTATGCGGAATGTTCATAGTATTAAGAAATTCGAAGTCACAATTTTGCCTTGCTTCTCAACATTTGGGATTACGCTGTAGGTACCTACATGTGAAAAACACCTGGGAAGCTTAGTGGTTGACTGAGGATACCTGTCGCTTATTTATCAAGTACAAGGTCGAACTGGTCCCATCATCCCTGCAATATGCTATAAGCCTTCATACGACGGCATTTTAATGTACACTACTCTTACTTGAGAACATCTGCCCACCTGTTATATTTTACTGGCTAAAACGCAAGGTTTGGTGGTCTCATTACATAAGCCAACCAATTGGGTATGGAGATTACTTGACTTTGACTGAGATACAAATTTGATGTCAATGTTCAGGATCCCTGAAAGATTAACAATAGCGACATTTTGCACAACCTACTCTTTTCTTCTAACTAGGCAGCAATGAAGTCCGTTGGAATATATAGCTGGCGTAGTAACGCAGTTGCCAATTTTCAGTGAAGACTGTTTACTGAGTCATCATTGCGAATGCTGAATCTCTGCAAATAGTAGCTTAGTGTCTCAGTAATGACCATTTGCAATAAATTTAACCGTGCATGGAGAAGAATTGCTGCGTGATACTTCTCAACGACTATCTCTTGTAAAATTGTACTTATGATACTCTACACCATGTGGTAAGGAACTGCTGTTTATTCAACCGCCTTTTAACAATTGCGATACGTTTTAGGCTAGCATCGTAAAGACAAAATCCAGCGATATCGAATGAATGTATTAAACTAATATGATGCAGATAAAGTGAATAATTGCTTGCTTTTGGCTGACTATGCCAAATGTGTGAGAAGTGTTGGTGACAAGTCTGTAGACTGGCACATAGTTTAACCCTACAGCTTTGGGCACATCCTCTGGGCTTTTAGGGCACCCCTCTGTTGAGCTTGATGGGGATGCTGCGTTTCACCTTCTGCTGATTGTTAACTAATCTTCTTAGAAAAGTGTTAATCACTGATGACGTGCAGATTAGTCTAATGGAGTGAAGTTATCGGACATGCAAAATCCCGTTTTATAAAAGAATAACTCATGAGCAAATTTAAAGTTTTTGATCAGTTTGTAGTTTACAGGGCAATAAATAAACGAAAATAATATATGATCGTCAAGTCACGCAGATAAAGAAACTGCTTTATAACAAGGATCCCCTAATTTTTTACAAAAGCTTGCAACAAAGGTACTTAATAGTATGCAAATGTCAGCTCAAGTGTAAGTTGCAGAAACTGAGTTATAATGATTTCCATCCCCATCCCACTTCTCGACAACCATCCACCATAGTCGAATGCATGCTTGTTTCGAATGTCTTCCGTATGCGTACAACGTGTTGAATAGCTCATCCCAATACTATATTAGGCTAGTGTGTAGCTAAGGTTATTCTGCATGATAAACACAGATCACTTTCTTGGGATGCACAAGGTAACTGCTGGCCTCCAACGCGATATTCATCGAGATGCTAATGACGAAAGTTCACAACTTTGCATTTGGACACATGAAACTGGCGCTGGTTGATGGATGATAAATAATAGACACTTTCAAGAGCTACATGCATCGCTGTATGATAATTCGCTGTCATGCTGCCATGGCAGATGTCGTCATTTTCCGCAAATAATAAACCCAGCGACTGCAGAACACTGGCAAGGTCGTTGATAAAGGCCATAAACAAACGTGGACGCAGTACCGATCCTAGGGTCACACGGTAACGTAATTCATTTAAGTCGGAAATGGAGCTACGTGCCCTTACATTCAGCTGACTTTGAATGAGAAACTTGCTTATACCACCCAGTGCGAGGGAACAGATTCCATAGCTTCGAAGTTTGTGTAGATGAATGCCTTAGTCCAAGCGGCCAATCGATTTGGAGAAGTCCAAGTATGCAATTTCATCTCCTTGTCTGGCATCGACTGAATTCGTACAGTTTGTTCGGGTTCGCATCTAGTTTTTACTGCATGACTGATTTCGGCGAAATCCGCGATGTCGCGGCACCATAAAGTAGCTGCTTGCAACATATTCAGTGAACGCTTTTGCAGTAAGGCCTTCTATTACTGTGGACAACACCCGGTAGATGGTGATTAGACGGTGGATCGGGGGCTCTGCATGATTATTACTCAAGTAATTAGGAGTGATTGTCTCATGTATCCACATTGTCGGGATCTGAGTTTCATGAAAGCCTCGTTGAAATAATTGAACTAATGTTTCGGTGGTTTTTATGACAGCTGCGTTATTGCCGTCGGTTTTATGTCGTTCGTACCAGGAGAGTTGTGCACACACAAGGACAATAGTCTTTTCATCAAATTTGCTGCCGTAAGCATTAGGTGACTTAACCCGGGGGAGGTGGGAGCTATGTCAAAAACGAGTGGGACCGTGACTCAACGTGGAGTGGGTATTTCATGTTGGCGAAGCTCCTTGGTCACCTCAAGTGTAATTTGCACCTAACCATCTGCCGAAATCAGAATTGGGATTCTGTGCTACAGTTTTCAGTGTCTGTTTATGTGCCTTTACATCATTTTGTGCTTAATTCTGAAGTCCTTCGCTAGATGCTGTTGGTGCTACTGTTTGTTTTCACGACCCAACTTAAAGCGGTGGTTTCGTCTAGCTATGTAGGTGTCACAGTTCTGTACACCCGGATACACTTTATAAACACGCCAGGCTGAAATACTTTTGGCTGTGCATTTGCGAACCACGTTCTCATAACGTCTTCGCTTGTTTTATATAAAAGAATTTATAGTCCGACACATTTACCACTAGCCTGGTGAACTGGGTAACAATTTCCTTCCAGGCGAAGTCAGGTGGGTTCTCGGCTAGGGAGGACTAGTTACTTTTTCGAATGAAGTTGGATAGGATGGAATGAAATAAAACCATGCGGTTTTACTCGTCGTTTTAACAGCAGTATTCTGCGTAGAAATTGTACCGGAGGAACAGCGCTGCATGATCGCTACGGCTATGCGGTACATGTAGGTTTACGGTATCGACCGTTAGGTTATTTTTGGTAACCGCAACATCAAAACGGTTGGTTCATCAGCCGTTTTAATTGCATGTGAAAGGTGACATAGTTGTATAGCGGTACATCGTCGAGTACCTCTAGAAATTAAGCTTTGGATTGCATGCTGGCTGTTTTGTGGACTTGGGTTGCTTGTACACTTATAACTGCATGCAGTTTATTTATCGCTAATGCTATTATATTAGCAAAATATGTTTACTATAGATTATAACACGTGGGCGTTTTTTCATCGGATGGTTTACATGATGGTGTTTTCGTAGCCCAAGACGCAGCGATGAGGCAAATCAGATTGCAAGTGCATGAGTGTAATTCTTTGTGAAGTCGCATACCAATCGCTTTGTGATGTAGTCTGGTAGTTTTATAGAACATACTACGCTTCTGTATAAAGAGTTTAGACATCCGAATTGGGCCTGATGATACCTGTGGCTATGTTTTGTATTTGAGTTTTCGGTCAATGGCAACTAACATCCGAATGTGCATAATTGTAGACATGCATGTCTCTAGAACAAAAGACTATCTGGTGAGCAATTGCTTTCAATGATTCATCATCAGTCCATTACAACCAAATAGAGGCTAGAATGAGAAATCTACCCAGTTAGTTCAAAATGACTTGATCACGCGATGGTCTATGTCAGAGTGTAGAAAACGAATTAGGTCTTAGAGGGCTAGCTGTATGCTACAGCTTCTGACCGAAGGCAGTCGACCTTGGCGTCTTCCATCTTCGCTGGCCAGGGAAGCAGGAGAGTCTGGACCAGGTTCTTCTGTGAGCATAAGGACGGCTGGAACAATCGAATGCATATTGCTTCAGCTGTCGCAAGCGTACAAATGAATGTCTTAGCAAAAGTAATAAAGGCCACTGGGGTCAGGGTGTTCTCGATAGTTACAGTGCCAGGTTACTAGTCGCGGTTGCTACTAACCGCAATCCACAAGGTCTTATAAGCGAGCATAAATTAGGCTAGGTGAGAGCATTACATCCAAACGCGTTACTTCGGGATTGGGCTACTGAAACTGCAATTTTCCAACGACAACACAATTTCAGATGAGCTAACTTGTGGCGTCTAATCTACCTGCCGGTTTTCCGACTAGTCACTATTCACACACAAGTAGCTGCCCTTTCATGTTGGAACATTTTCAATCAATACATATCAGATCACAGGTTATGTCTGTTTGAAACCTAGAACACACAGACGGAGAGCTCTCCACGGGTGCATAAGCAATGACTCGTCAATTTTGCACTGATTTACCCGTCCCCCATTTTGCATCAAAATGTTTATCATTGCTGTGCTTTGGTAAACCATAACGTTGACATATCATTCAAAGCTTTGCTGTTTAACTGGAAGACAATCAGTTGCGTTTTATTAATGTACTTGTCAAATCCGCTCAATTTTAGCGCTAACATGTCCAGATGAAAGGCAGTCAACGTTGCGTTATAAAGCATTAATCTGCGCAGAATATAAGCCAGATGTGTATAGACTCCCAGGCACACCGATAAGTTTCAACATCGGTGGCTCAACGTTGTAGCTACGGTGTAGCACTCATTCTATTACAAAGGAAATTAATATTGTAGATCTTGAAGAACTTGGCCACCATTCGGGGCATCGTAAGTCAGTATTACCACAGGATGGAATGGTTTCAGTAGGTAATGTTAAAGGATGTTTAACGAGAAACTGCGTTTAACAAAGTAAAAGTACTGTTACCTATTTAAACGCATTATGCACGTAAGCGAACTGCGCGAATTTAACTAATCCTGCCTCGTGATATAAGTGATTCAGATTGACCTTACATCATGCGTTCCCACAATGCATGAAGTGAAAGTGATGAACTCACTCGTAGATTCTGCTCGGCTTGCAAATACCCGATGTGCGTCAAAAAGCAAGACTTATTTTGACTTCGAACAATGGGATGACATTATCAGATGAACAGAAAGCACATATAAGGAAAAATGCTGCGACTTTAAGCAATGAGCTTTCGAATTATCAGTATTTAAGGTTGTGTACGTCGATAGGTCGTAATCATTCGGTGGGTGATATTTGGCGGGAAAGATAAAAGTAACTTACTAATTTATACTGAAGACAAACTATGGGTCATTATATTCGTTATAAACAATAAGCGTTGCTGTTCCTGAGTCATGTTTTAGCTCTTGCTAAAACCAATCCTACTAGGAAAAGGTAGGGGTTTCAAAATGTTTTAATCATTTGCACGGAAACTGCAATGCAAGACGCGTATTAGTTGGGCAAACCTACTGTAGCAGGATTCGAACTTAAGTAAACCATGTTTACTCGTGAAACAACATGCTGTTTCTCAAGACAAATGATAATATGCTAACCCAGCTGATTTTGCGTCAATAGAAGCGAAGCTGCAGGACAATGCGAAACCTTACTTTTATCTACTTTGAACGATCTCACAGCAGATAAAGTCTCCAGCTCAGTGACCATGAAAGCCAGTAGGTATTTCATTGTGGAATCAGTTGCTACTTATGCGCACCCCGCGACATTCATCAAAATGCATTATGTAGATTTCACCCACATGCAGCAACAGCGATTTAGAATAAAAGAACGTCGTCATTTCAATCTGGTTCATAGGCGATATCCAATTTGACCTGTTGAATAGGAAGTGGTCAACCTCAAAGAATCAGACGTACCCAGCTGCTTGAATAAACGTCCTTATTAAGAGCGCACCGCTGGTAACACTGCGCTTCAATAACATGATTATTTTACGTATCAAACATTTGTTTTGTAGCAGTTAACTGCAAATGTGGTGTCTGGTACATCGGGTCTACGAGCATGCGTCTTTCCAGGCGGATAGCAGTACACCGCCCGGCCTCATTGCGGCACAGCACGAACAAGAAGGTCTACAGCCCCATTTTGGAGTAGCTTAAATGGTGGACATCATACCCGGATTAAGGATTGCTTTTAACATTCTACATTTCATCGATCCTTAACTCGAAAGAACTTAGAAAACCTGTGTTAGCCACTGCAGAATAATCACGATCAACAAGCTACAGCCCGAATTGTGCAACCAGTAAGCGTTTGTGCAAAGCATTATTCTCTCACAACCATAAATCCAACAGCCGATTATGGCCCTTCGATCTAAGGCTTTGTGCACAAAATTGGTCAATGAATGTAGCATATCACAGACCCGATAAGACACAAGTATGCTAAGCTAACAGTGGTTTTTTATCTCAAAGTTAAAGTAATGCATAATGGTACTTACCTGAGAAAAGCAGCAAAAAATTTATCTTTAGGTTTATCTTTAATTTTATCTTTTGATTAATCCGCATCGGTTAAATATTGACTTCTGTTTTTGCTGTCTAATATTTGTAAGTTTTCTAAAGGAAGCCGACAACAGTAAATAGATTTGACCTATTTTGTTCAACCAATGGTAAACAAACAGGTAAACTATTTGCTTTCAGTTGTGCTAGAATTCCATGTAGTTTTAACGCCGGCGTAAATATTCGAATTCCAGTGTTATGGAAAATAGAGAAACGATTGCGCAGATAGTAATATGCTGTACAATGAACAATGAACAATGATTTATCACGGGATAAAAGCAAGTGCTTGACACGTCCCGTAGGATGGTAGCGGTGAATGTGATGCAATTAAAATATGTCTGGGTCACCTATCGAACGTCTGCCGAGATGAATACTTTGATAATTAACATCAGAGTAAAATGAAAAAGAAATATCGCACGTAAACATTCAGAAAGACACTGGGGCGCAGTGATAGTTGAGGTAACGAGTGAGAAAATAAAATAAGGTCGCTCACTTAGGTCCATTTGGTACATTAGTCCTGTTGAAAACATGCTTGGCGTAATCCACAACAGAGGTAACAAAATGTTGGGAGCTGAGAGCAACATCTAATCGTTTTTTGAAAACATCCAGGGTAGGAGAGGATACTACTGAGTCTGGAAGTGCGTTCCATGGTTTGCAAACCCGAAGGGAAAAGTAATTCCGTCGACACTCTAGACGGCTATATTGTTCCTTCAACTTTAAGCAGTTACCCCTTAGCTGCATGTTGTAGTTAAATTTCAGCAAATGGCGGCATAGGTGGTTGGGGTCGCTCAATATCTGATACGCTAATATGAGATGGCCGCGCAGCCTTCGATAACGTCCGCTGAAAATTCCCAGCAATGACGACATGTCATTACTTAGGAATGGTACTAGGCATTTTCAGCTGGCTGCGTTAAGGAATAAGCTGAGGAAACACACCGAATAGCCAATTTAGCACTAATAATACAAGCGACACTGCTTGTTACTTATACCGTAGTCACTAACGAATTTAATATGTGGAGCAGTTCATAAATATATTTGCTTTTAGACAAGTTTAGACAACGATTTCAACGAGTTGTTAATACTGCACACTGGACAACTTGTATTCCTCAGCGTAGCGACGGCATGCAATTGATCTTCGTGTACACTGTAAGAAGACTTAGTTGTTATTCCGTCAGGATGCAGGTACTTTGGCTACATGGATTCGAAACCAGTGGTGGTGAACTTAACAAGACAAATGAAAGTGCAGTTTCGCCATTGGAACTTGTAACGGGTCAATTCAACAGACGTTGCTAAGGGCTATTCCTACGAACCGAAAGCACTTACACACTCTTGCGGAAGGAAAATATAGGTTTTTCAAGAAATACTGCGAATTTTCACTCTACGAATGTAACAAAATTGTAAAAGCAAGCCGTGCTCTTTTACGCACCTGAGAAAACTGCCCCCAAGTTTATCAAACTTTCATTGCCCACTGTTACATCTAGCCAATTTCGTTGTGAATTCCGTCTATATGAAGCCTTTCGGTTTGCACAGATACAATTCATATGGACTGGAAATATTGTCCAAATGCATTGTTGGTGACATCCAGTGATCTTAAGCTCAGGTATCCAGCTGGTGTCAGAATTGTCTAGAAGATAAAAATGTTTCATAAAATGTTAAATTTTGGCGCATCAACCTGCAGTAAGTGTTATTTCTGCGAAGAATGCCGCAGATTAACTGCTGGCCTACTTTGCATTCAAAACAAAACTTTTCTGCGTCTTACGCATCTAAATTACTACGGTACTGCAGAAGAAGGCGATAACTCTCACCGGAACTCACCATAAGTATAAATGACTCTTTACATGTATACTCAATTATCAGCCGCTACGATTTGCAAAAAGGCTCTGGTAATGGTAACGTGATCAAAAACATTCGAGCCCTGATGTAGACGGTGCTTGGCTAATTTACTGGGATACATTCTATACCTTGATATAAATACAAAGAATTTTCTTCGATTTCAAAAAGGTGTCGGTGTGTGTACATATGAGACAAGTATTCGCGCAGACCAGGTGACAGCTTGTAGCTAAACGTTATTTAGTCAATTAAAAGCAATCGGTTTAATGTTCGACAGTTCCGTTCGAGTATTTGTCCTCTGCTCCTATATTAGGCTGCGGAGACCCGGATACTCCAATTATAAGTTGCTGATTCCTCCAAACTTCTTATAACTCAGATAGCCTAGTCCCAATCCGGAAAAGCACTAGCTGATTATTTCATTATTGGGCAATCTTTAGGTCACCTGTCGGAATCGAACCTGAGGCCGCTACTAGTAACCAGCAGCATAAGTGGCTGAAACGCGCACGTTAACCAGCTAATTATGCCGCACATTTCCGTCACAATAGCCATTGTGTCTGTTCTTTTCGACGATACGTGATCTTTCAAACTGTTAAGAAACATATCACATTTTCTTTAACCGGAAAGTGATTTGCGTGAACGAACAACATCTTTTATTACTATTGTCATTTAAAATTTTAATTTAGCGTTTTAAGCACTCCTTCCAGTAACATTTTATAATTCTTCACTGCCCTGCTGGTAACTGTAAGTTTTTATGTTATGCTTGTCACAGGCTAAATTTTTTGACCTACGGTGGGTAAATTTGGCCTGACTAGACGTCCCATTCAGGTGCGGAGAATAAATATGCTTGACCGACAACGGAAGAAAAGTAGCAATCTCACGATTTGAGTGCATAGAATAAGTAATACCCATACCGGTCGTCTAGTGTCTAGCAAAATACTAGTCAGTGCGTTTCTGTATTGTAAGGCAAACTAAGATTGCTTTTTATACCTTAGTCCTGTATTCCATGTGCAAGCCAGTCATCTCAGGGAATATGTCATCCTCTGTGTCCAGTTGTGAGAATACACGAGGTCCAGCTGCAGTTGCATGCTAAACTGTTTCAGAAAATCTGCCCAAAGTCTGCCTCGGGTGATTGGTTAACATGTTCTACGACAAAGTTCCGGGGGATCAATCATCTCAAAGGCTATATGTGCTGTAAAACCTAGCGCACTTCGAAAGTTATTAAAGATTCGACTTTAGTTTCTCCATCCACTTATGGAAGAAAGAAAACCCCAGCTTTCGCGCATACGGTTTGCACATATAAGTGTTATAATTGAGGGCACGCCTCTGTTATGATTGAGTAGATGCCTGATAAGATTGTCACTGGCACGGTTGGAGCACGCCTACGGTAACAGCTTGGAACGCTGGCCAATCGAACGGATTT